>LPNX010374902.1:60789-85756 GCA_001517045.1 Pseudotsuga menziesii
TGGGGGCATTGGTTATATCACATTTGAAAGTCCCATAACATATTCCATGCATAGGAAATATTTTGCATGTGATTAAGATGTGGTATAACATTTAAAGGTTTAGTACACCAAGGATGGTTCTCATGACCTAATTCATGTTACATGGTGAAGATCCATTGTTAGTCGATAACATGCAACTTTTGGGTTCTACATAGGCTATACATGAGGCCCTAGTCCATATTTTTCCTGTGATAGGGATATGGTGGCTATTTTGAGATTCGTCACATCATGGATAATGTTTTCCTTTAGGACTCATGGACTATGTGTGCGACCCATTCCATCAAATGAGCCTTTTCATATAGAATTATTGGCCTACAACAAGGTTATGGTGTCCATTTCAATATTTGTGATGCCCTTCCTCCTAAGTTAGGTTCAACTATTCCATCCTCACATGACCCTTCAATCATACCCATAGTAAGTCAAAGGCCCAACATAATGGTAATGTGGAGACCAAAATGACCAATAGGGTGAAGACAACAAATCCACAAGGTAGCACATGGTAAAAGGAAAAAATATTGCAAATATTTGGACTAACATAAGATTGCAAACATTTGGACTAATCACACGAAAGATGGAAAAGTGTGTCAACAATATTGTATAATTAAAAAGACACCCATTGTGAAGTCACCTACTAAGCTGTTATTCATAGTAACTATACACGAAACTATTTAGAAACTAATTTAATTTCATATATGATAGATACCACCTCGAAATCATGTGTAATAGATATCACCTTGAAACACTCCCATTTCTCAACAAGCTCCTTTTGTGACCTAAATACAGACTGCATGATGACATCATTCCCATCCCCATAGTCCATTAGATTTATTTTGTTTCACTCCCTAAAGCTATAAGTTCTCACACAATGATATCTATATATTTATAACCACCTCCCTCTTTCCCTTCACCTTGCTGGATATTACCATGTCTTGGTAATGATGACCCTAAACCTCAGGTAGGAGGCTTTGGAATGTCAAGTTCCATGTGGATTGGTGTGAAGGGGTATACCAAGGGGTAGCGAAGCAAATGTTATTATGTGAATGTCGATGATTTGAGTGTGGTGTTGGGTATCTAGTGTTCAAAATTTTCATCATCCAATTGAGTAAATATTACATCTCAACATTGAAATGTGTAATGTTTACGATGGGTTTAAGGGATAGAATTTTTAATGGCTACATCCAACCATAGTTGATATAAAAAAACATTAGTTATACCAAGTCATAAAATTTATACACATATCATCGCTTTTCATGCACATACCTTAACAACATGTGTTTATGCACCTTTGTAGTGTATGACAAAGAGTGCTAATCGTCACTAAAGATGTCATGAAAGTGTAAAACATACAAAATATTTAGAATAATTTGTAACCCCTCAAAGTTTTGAAGATCCAAATATTTGCATTTGACATATCTACAATGGCGATTAGTCCCTATCATCGAGACTTTCCTTCAAAAATAAAAATCTTAACAAGGCCTTGAACCTTTGACCAACCTAAAAAGGACAAATCTAAATATATAATAGATTATGAAATAGAATACATTAATATGAGACTCGACATACATGTTGACAATGTTTTGGTTGGATTTCACCATGAGGACGATGTTGTGGGTAGAACACCATAAGAACCTTGTAATGTTGTATTTAAGAGAGTATATATGTCATAATATATACCATCAAGGTGTGACAAGTCAAAAAATATATATCCTAACATGCACTCTCTTTAAATGTTGCATTGAGAGTATTATATTGTTTTCCCTCATGAAAACTAGCATCCATGATTTGTACAATGTGGGGAAAAGAAGTTTTGTTTTGTTGGTCAATATTATAAAGTTAAATCCTCATCTAGACCACCATTCCTTTTAGATGTAGAGTTTATTTGGATTCAATTGAATATATGTAGAATATTCAAGGTTTGTCTCATTATTATATTGCATGGGACCTTAAGATGTCATACATCTTGTTTATGAGATTTTAATGCACAGTCATGAATAACGATAAATTTAGTTTAATATGGAGCATAAAAAATCCTTGTTTTTCACTTTGAATGATCCCAAATTATCTTGTGGGATACAAATCTTGCATTAGAGGAAAATTTCAACTCAAAATGGGCCTTTTAACAGTAATTCAAATTCCATGTCATCATGTGTTAGCCAATGAAATTGATTTAAATTTGAAATACCATATAGGTCTTAAACATTATTTAATAAATTTGGGGATAGGTATCATAAAACAAACTAGTTTTTTTATTCGTATTTTTGACATATCTCCCTCTGTTTTTACTCTAATTTTGGGGGTAGTGGGCTCTGTCAAAATTATGCGGAGTGGGTACTCGTTGGATACGGAATTTAATTTCTCATCCAATGAGCTCTCCTGATCAAAATTTGAGTATAATCACAGGGAGATATGTTGAAAATACAAACAAAAAAGTAGTTTTTTTTCTTTTCTTCCTCCAAAATTTATATATATTATTTTATTATTTTAACTATTATTTGATTATTTTTCTCAAGAGGCCCATTTTGAGTTGAAATTTCCTCTAATGTTCCATGCTACCATAACTATTTAATGGGCCATTAGAGATATCATTGTGACGACAATTAAAATATATAAAGTTGTCCTCATACTTCATGGGGACATAGTTGAGACATTAATTAGTTGGTTTAAATGGGTTGTGCACTCACATCAAGCACTAACAACCCATATATACCACATATCCCTTATACCTTTCTCTCTTGGAATTCCTCTTCTAACCAATTATCTATCTTTTAAAACAAATAGAGCATGTCAACACTATCATTGAGCTCCAATTAATCCTAGTTGATAATATTAATGCTCATGACATTTTCATACCTAAGGTAATTAAGAATATAACTCTATTGTTCTAGTTTCACCTTTAGTCACCTCGAATATGTCCATGGGGAAAATATCATATTTCTCAATATAGGGAAGGTATTATTCTTGATAATACACTACATACCATTTTATAACGACAATCTGCCATGAAGAACAATGTCAATGAATTGAAGATTATATTGTTTTTTATCATTGACACCAAGATTCAAAAGATTGATTTTAAATTTATTGTATGAACCTCTCTCAAAAACAAAATATATAAGGAGGGGCCCTCTCATATATTTGCAATTGAGGAAGCTTATTGGAGTGGGGATCAAAATATCCCAACTCATCTCTCCTTTATTATCATCTAGCCTTGGTCAAAGATGGATTCTTTAGGACTTCCACTGCTTTCCATGGGTGTAGCATATCCTTACATTTAGGTATTGCAATACTTTAGAAATTATCTAGAAGTCCTAAGTAGAGAAATCATTGCTTTGCATTTTTCACTTCCCGTCTTTAGTTGTAACAATATTTTATAGGATCAACAATCAAATCTTCGATATATGTAAGTAGTCTTAAAGGTTATTTACATAGAAACTAGTGTTTGCAATCTTTTATTTTGATTATCGAAATCTAACCTTTTTTTGTAAAATGATTGAAATAGAATTGGTTCTAGTATAGTGAAATTCAATTTGAAACAGAATTGGTGAATTCATTATGTGCATGAGTTTGGTGTGTCACTTATGTATCCGAGTTAGTTAAATCTCTTATGTGCTTGAGTTAGGTGAATATTTTAAGGGTATTTTCCTTAGGTGTATAGGATTGCATATACAACATATGCACATGAAAGTAAACTATTATTGAGATACTAATAAATTCGATATATTGTTAATGATGTTGCAGGAATAGATCATAGGGTGAGCCAACTAGGATACCCAAGTTTTGTGCATGTTGGTTCAGCCCCCACCATGTCTGCATATTATTCATTGATTGCTGATGTTGGTTATAAAGATGCAAGCTATTTTATTTATAATGAAGAATTTAATGGTTTAAATATGCAATGGAGCAACCTAAAGGCACATGTGTACATTAGGTTGACCTTTGAATTGTTGGTTTAGAATTGTATCATTACATCATATAACACCTATTGACTATGTTGTAGGTTTAGTAAGATGGTGCCACAAGTTTGCATATTGCTTGAAGAACATCTATTTGCATAGTTGTAGCCTTTCAAATACCAAATACATAACTTCAAAGTGGCTTTCATTACGATCTTGATTTTCTTGTTGTTTCACCTTATTTTGCTCTAAATCCAAGTTGTCATTTAATAGTTGGAGAACCTCTTTTTCGTGCTTGATGCATTCCTCAATTTCTTGAAACATAGAGTTCTCTTTGTGGAGGATGATCTTTACACTTATCTATGCATAGATAATGACCTAATGAGTCGTAAAATAAATGTCAACTACATGGATTTTCTTCACAACATTAAGATAGTGGGAAGAGGGGTCAATATGTGCAAACTTATTAGAAGGATTGGGAGGTGAAGGCCCCTCTTCTTATTACTCAATTGATTTATCAAATTTGGGCTTAGAATCCATATTCTTTTACTCTTCGAAAACATTTTGGTTTAAGGATATTATGGTCAAGCATAAGAACCTTGAAATTATAAATTTTGGTCTTAACTTATTCAATAACAATGTCATTTTTATCATTTTTTAAATTAAAAGTTTATTTTGATTATTAAATTTTATATTTTTTATTGTATAAATAAAAAACAAATAAATATAAAATATATTATATTATATTATCAAAACAAACTCTGATTCCCACCGGAAGTATCCTTACCTCCCAACTTCCCCACCTGCTACGTAGACTTTGTGCAAAAATTATCCATTCCTCCCAACCTTCCGAGAGAAGAATCGACAAAACTCACCCATGTATAGCACAGATTTATTCTCAATTGGTTTTATGTTGAAAATGGGTGAAGCCTGAAGATATAGAAATATTGTACGAATCACTATACGTAGAATTAGGATGGGACATGGATCAGGACATTTTGTAGATCATGCGTGCCAAGATAGAGGAAGAACCAGATAATCTTGATGACAAGTATGTACATCTTTCCCCTTTTTTGTGTTATTGATTGAATGAGATCCGACGGTTTTCAGTTATTGGAAAAAGGCCATAGTGTGCAATTCATTAGGTAGATAGATATGATTAAATCATCCGTAAATGGTAGGTGGGCCAAATCACAGCCCCTATTTCTCAAACTTCCTCCAACAGTTTACATCGAAGCCCCCGACCAAAGGGAAGGGCGGATTCACACCTGAAATGCCAAAACTCAGTAAAAAAGTAATTTTAGAATCCATGATGATTCACTACTAAGTCATGGACCCCTTGAAAATAGGATTTATCTTAATAATAATTTTAATTTTTAATGTGTTGTGAAATATGTATCAATCCAATGTGTTCCTACTCAAAATTGTGTAGCTTAGTAAAAAGCGTATCAAGGCATTATATATGAGCCTATGCCTTTGATTTCTTTGTTCCGCGCATCCTTATGGTTATAAATCTATATGTTGTTTTGCGTGTAGTGAGAAAGGGGAAAGGGTCAAAGTATGTCCTTTACACAAAGTAAATAGAGATTCCTGGGTAGGAGAATGGAAGGTACTTAAACTAATAATGTTCCCTAATTCATCATTTAAACATGACGAGTACCAATCAAAACATTTGGAAACTCATTGATTCCATAGCAATATGACCATAAGGGGAATGATTCTGACTGTAAAACCCTTATCATGGCTCAATTAGTGGAGGATCTGGGTTTGGTTACTCCACTACATAGAGAGGTTGATGCCATTGATAGATTCCCAATCCTGTTTTTGTGGCCATGTATTTAGACAAGTGAGCATTTTTATAATGGGGATTGGTAAGTAAGTCACACAAAAAGTGTAATATTTTAAGATGGTTATCAAACCACTCTAAGATTACCACTATTATAATTATGTTTCTCTTTGGCAAGAAATCCTTTCTTACTTCCCATTAACTATCGTGGAAATCACATTTGCTTCAGCATAATCAAACCTATATATTGCTTCATAAGTCAAGTATTAGCTTCTCTTAATGATTAGGTAGTGTTCAAATCTATTGGTTATGATCTGTAAACATGTGATACACTCTTTTATTGTAAGTTAACATGTCTTATCAAGCTATGAATCAAACCCATGTATCTCGATTATGGTTGGACAGGGACAATATTTCTAGTGGGCATGTGTATGGAAACCAAAAAAACCTAGGGGACAATTTATCTAATAGTAAACCCAATATCCATAGGCATGATTGGATTGAGATGGAGAGTACCAAACAAAGCATTTGGAAACCCATCGATTCCATAGAAATATAATGACCGCATAGAGAATGGTATTCGCCGTAAATATGTTATCATGGCTCGATCAGTGGAGGATTTGTGTTCGGTTGCTCCCGTACATAGATATATTGATGCCCCTAATCAATTCCCAATCATGGTTCTATGACTATGTATTTAGATGAGGAGAATATCCTCCATGAAAAGGTGAGCATTTTTCTAATGGGGATTGACATCCCTTTCACATTCCATGACATAAAGGACCTTTATTTAAAGGAATACTCATCAAACATCTTTCTAAAGTTATTATTGATTACCAAGTATTAAAAGGTGATGCAGTATACATGAGTAAGAGATTCCATAGTTGCTACTTTATATCACTTTGGATGTGGTGTTAAAGTGATTTTTTTGTTGTCATTTTTTGTGGTAAATTGGATTGATCTTGAGATCCTTTCTCTTGTTGGAATGCTCCACCTTCCACCCCTTCTTTTATTCTATATAATTGAATTCTTAATACAAAATAATAGAGGGATTATTTGATGTAGAGGTCATGCCCTTATCCTAGGTTGGAGCTCTAACATTTTGAACTTGAGATGTAGTGTTCTGATTTTAGTTCTATGAATATCTTGGTGTTTGTCAGGATTTTTTGGTGGAACCATTTGGGATATCATAAGGAATACTAGCCCAAGAGGGTAGTACCTTATTTGGTGATCCAATGATTGACACAAAATATTCTTGAGGTTGGTTTAAATACTCTACTTTCTAAAAATTATTACTATCACCTATGAATAGCTTTAAATGTTGTGCAACTCTTTATTATTATCTATTTCAAAGAACTCTTGAATTTGAATGGAAATCATTTTGTTTTCCATACCAATTAAAACTCTTCCAAATATTTGGTCAAAGATATCCACAAATTGTCTGGTGTCATGGGGAGCCCCGAGAACTCAATTCAAGGAGGATATTGAGCTTAACTAATTCCCTTGAAATTTAAATTCATATTTGTTGATTTCTCACTCCTTTAGTTATCACCATCTGAGCAAACAAATCCTTTTCAGTTGATACCTTAAAAGGGGTTCATTTAGGAAACACGTAACTCTTCCAAGTTGTGTTTTTAATATCATCAATTTAAAATTATGTCTTTAATAATAAATAAATTTGGGGCAATTTATTCCCACTAAATGGACAAGAAAAGAAAAAATCCATTCATCTAATCGGTGTTCCTCCTTGAAATCACAATTCCACTGGCTGCTAGAATTATAGGCTATAATTGACTGATTGATCGAGGAGCGGGAGAATAAGCAATATGTTTAGGAAGGGGCTAGGCATGATGAAGGACCAAATGGTGGGGTAAATGTTCATCCACGGTCTCCTGAAGAAGAAGAGTGATTCCCTCATGATGCAGTTTCGATAGATTTTGAAGCACATCATGGCCACAAAGGAGTCCATAGGAAATATCATGAAGTCCTAGACCCTGTCCCTCACGTAGTCCAAGTACACTATGGTATAAAAAAAAAAGCACATCACCAGGGAGATTATGGACCCTACCACAATTATGAGAATGTGCCCAGTGTCAAGATCCCGAAATTCAAGTACTATTCAGAGGCAGGCAATGGAGAGAAAAGATCCACTAGAAGGAGCAACGATTTAATCCGCCTTGCCTGTGGTGGGAAGTGGGTATAATTCTACTGATTGGTTTACATAAATTCCATCAACGTCCTGGTGGAGGTGGATTCATTGTAGACTTTGATTCTAAACATTAAAAAGGCCATCAAGGCCACGAATCGGAAGGTCGGTGTGCTCGAGAATGTGATCAAGCCAAGGCTAGAGAATACTATTAGATTTATCAAGTAGGAGCTTCATGAGTTGGAGAGGGAGGATTTCCTCAAGCTCAAAAATATTTAGAGTTACAAGAAGCAGGAACTCGAGAGGCAAATGTAGAGTGCCAAGAATTTTGCTGACAAGCAGGATCTGAAGACTTTTTCACTTGAGAAGGGGATTTTGATGCAGGATGTAGGAAGTTTTTTTCCATGGAGACTAAAAAGGGTGAGGATATTATTTTATAGATATTTAATAGAAATTAAAACCCACAAACCTTATCTTCTTCTATAGAAAGCTGTGTAACTTTTACCCTAGCAAAACATTTGGAAACCCTCATAAAATTTATGTTTTGTGGCCATCCATAAAGAGATTTCTATACTCTATTTTATCTTTGCATTTTTATTTCTATTGGATCGATTTCATTGAGGTATTAATTTATTGATTGATTTAGTCAATTCATAATTTAATTATGTATGAATCTTCATTGATTAATTAGGGTAGTAGATCGGTTCGAAATATCACATGTTCATATAATGAACTCACTAGAGTAGGAAAAGTAAGGACTAAAACTTGTTGTTTGAACATCAGTAGGAAAAATAACAACGGAAGTAGTGGTTAAGGTATAAGTGTAAGGGCCACTATCTTGTAAAAATACTTCAATAGTATCATTTTATGGACTCTTCTTTAGAACGCCCTAATTTGGTGAGTGTTTCAAGCGTTCTCATGTTAAAGACTTACCAGAAGAACTTGTTTCTTAAAGATCGATCAGTAAGAAAAGGAAGATGTATAGGATCCCTCAGTAGCTAATACCCACCTATAGTTTTCCATTGATTATTCCTTTAGGAGAGAGATACCCATGACACACATGCAAACACAGATTCATATTATCCAATAGAAATATTATTTGATAATTTTGTTGATGAGGAATTCCAAATTGAAAGAGTAATGGATTCGATCATAAAATGAATGGTGAAAAATTCCATATGCAAAAACAAGATTTCTTTTATGTGAAAAAAATTAACAGCTATTGAAGTTTGTGTAGAAACAATCCATGGAGAATATAATTTGGAATGCAGAGGTTTGTTATGTGTGACTCAAAGTTATGTTTGAGAGTAGAGTTACATGACTATTATACTAAAGAGGAAGACATTGGTTTATGGAGGGTAGAATATTTTTCTCACCTACACCATAAAGGTAAACTATTATCATGTTATATTATCGTTTCTTTATACTATTGGAGTAGTGACAACATAGTGCATGGTTGTTGTTACGATTGCTTTATCTGTAATTGTTTTGAATAAATTTGTCATACTCTATTGACATAAAAATATAATACTATCAATATGTTTCCATCTATTTAGTCCCATATAATTTATTGGGTTTTGAGGTTTCTTTACTATTAGCAGGTACTGAACTTTTAAGGATACTTAAATTATCAATTTATATAACTATTTCTTTGTACTATTTGAGCAATGACACCATAGTGCATGGTTATTGTTTTGACTCCCTTCTCTTTTATGATCTCATCCAATTCTCTGCATGAAGCTTTACTCAATTTAATAATACCTTCACGTTTTGTTTTCTCATCAAAATGACTCAATTCTGTTGGTTATGAAGTTAAGGATAATATATGTAATTAGAAGCCCTTATAATACTTTGTCACAATTCCTTACACAAAGTGTGTCACTGGTCAAACTGCAGCAAGGAGTTCTTAGTATGCAAGAAAATAGGGACTTTGGCATGAAATGTATATTTGATGTTCCATAAATGATACTCCATACTCTAAGTAGGTCCATGCAGATCTATACTAAACTCATTATAGGAGTCTTATTTTATGTGTAGAGAGCAATATCAATCCATAATTAATCCAAATGAGATGGATATGCCAAAATCCATTCTAATGCCATATTGGTTATTAGAATTGGCTTGCCATATCCTTATTAAATTGATCACATAGATCTGTGGACAAACACACAACTCACAAGATAGATAAGACAATTTACTCAGCAACTGAAAAATGAAACAATGCAAAAATGGCTTGCAACTGTGAATGATTTCATTAATAAAAAAGTGATCAGATGATTAATTACAATGTAATAAAATGGCTAAATAGCCACTTGCAATTCGAATCCACATGAGGAATTTCAAATTGATTAGAATCTACTTGAATGTAGGTAACTAAGACCTTGTCTAAATCATTATCAGAGGACTCAATAGTTAACTGACATTGTCTAAATCATTATCGGAATTCATCGAAGTTCTAAAACACAACTCCAGTGTCTAATTTAGTGTTAACTAAGGCTAACTGACTATGGTATGTGATAAATGTGCCTCTCCCACATGCAGCCATGCAAACCTAGCACTAACTGAATGTAGAGGACTAGAACTAAATGTAACTGACTCCTAACTTAGCTTGATTAGTCACTAACTGAACTCAACTACTGAAGGTTGGTGTCAGCACTCCCAATGCATCCTTAATTGTAGGGATTGATCTAGGAGGCTCCTAAACTAATGCATGCAAGTGCAATTAGTGGCAGTAGGCCTTAATTAGTGTTCCCCACACTTTAGTAACTAGAGCATGTGCCCCAATTAGGCCAAGTGGACCTAATGCTGCCAGTGACTAAAAATAGACTCAAAGGACTTTTGATTTAGACATGACTCCTCATTTAGACATATGAACAAATTGGACAAGGGAGGATTAATAATCGTAACAGCCCCCTAAATTCTAACTTGGAAAATCTGTGGGCCCTGGTAACTAATACCATAGGTCACCTATTACATCAAGTAAATTAAAGTAACTGCTCAATACAAGGAGCTAGGGAAAAAACCACACGGGAATCCCCCCTCCCCCCCTCTAATTACGCAGGTAGAATCAAGATCAATATGGTTTTTCTGTGCATAGGTATCCTGGGGCCTAGCATGTGAAACTCTCCATCATTATGTCTAGAGGAATATTCCTCTTTGGAAGAATAATGATATGCTCAACTAAATCAGAAATATAGACAGCTGCTGGATGAAGACTGGACCCGTGTAGAGAAACTGAAATCAACTGATAAGTGAGAAAAGGTTCTTAAGGATTCAAACCATGTGAGGAACACTCAAGAAAATGATATGTTTTAGACAAGATTGGTAAAAACAGCCCCAAGTGTTAGGAGCAAGTGTCTAGGCAGATGCAGAAAATCTTCCTCTTTACCAGTTTTGTGAGGAGATGAGCATGTGACCAAAAGTAGAGAAGACCTGGGACTATGGAGAGTGAATGCTTGAGCTCAATAATATGATATAGCTTCAGAAACAGTTAATGAATCACACAATAAAATATCAGCAACCTCATAAGAGGAAACTAACACCAAATCCCCAACAACAATTTTGAGGAAGAATTGTGGTACTTGATTTTTCACACCGAAATTGGTGAGAGAAGCTACAAGCATGACTAAAAGCTATTGGATTTTAAAATTTGAACCAAATAATATTAGATCAGAAAGTAAATCATATCTAAATGGGTTCATATCAGATCCAAAACTGTGAAATGAAATCAAATCCCGAGCAACAATTTTGAAGAAGACTTGCGGTACTTGTTTCTTCACAAAATTAATGAGAACAACTACAAGAAGTAATGAAAGCTTATGAACCTAAAATATTGAAATAATAAATATAATATCACATCTAAATAATATCATATCAGATCCAATAAGGTTCATATCAGATCCAAGAGGATGGTCCACCGAGATGGTAGATGCACAGTTTTCTTCTTCTTCAAAATTCTGAATTTTGGTGCATGCAATCCTGTAGGAATTTGCTGGAAGATATAGATCATGGGAAGCTAATGTATAACTCTGGTAATATGGTATTTCTTCTAAAATCTCCAAGTTATTACATATTTTCACACCGAAAGCAACATTAGAGGGAGAAAACTCAAATTTCTCTTCACTTTCGAAAGCAATTATTCACAAATTTTGCACAGAATTCAAAGGAAAATCACTGGTGGAGGACTTTGCTTCTTTTTCATCTTGAGAAACTTCAGCAGAGAGAGTATAGGCCGATAATTTTGGATTGGGAATGATTATGGTGCTGGATGTTCTCTCCAAATTGCTATTATGATCATCATCAATCATTGCAAATGTTCTATCCAATTTTGTCCATAGATCGTTTGGGAATTCAATAGATATTTTGAGGTAGCACAAGCTATGAGAAAGATCCAGTGACATTTTTCCAAGAGCTGCATCACATTCATTCAGCCAATCATTCTCACTCTTAAATGACTCTTCACTGAGTCCAATAGAAACCTCATAGAGACCTAGTCTCTTTAGAGATGCAATCATCTTCATCTTCCATTCTAAATAGTTTGTGAATGTGAGAAGAGGAAGTGATGAACCCATTTGAAGTTGTACCTGCAATTACACAAAAAGAAAAAGTAAGTTCGGACAGCCTGCACATTTCATATTTGCATCACACCCACCATAGTTGATCAAGCAAGCTTGATCAACAATTCCTTTACTTGGGGTATTAAGTGGTAAACCTTCGGCTTCTGGTGGAGTGCTGGAATACAAAAAAATGATCCAGTAGGAGATATAAGGAGGAGAAGTGCCTTGTCTACCGAGGCTCTAATACCATATTAAATTGAGCACATAAATATATGGACAAACACACAACTCACAAGATAGATCACATAATTTACTCAGCAATTGAAGAATGAAACATTGCAAAAATGGCTTGCAGCTTTGAATTATTTCATTAATAAAAAAGGTAATCAAATGATTAATTACAATGCAATACAATGGCTAAATATCCACATGCAATTCAAATCCACATGAGGAAACTAGAATTGATTAGAATCTACTTGATTGTAGGTAACTAATACCTTGTCTAAATCATTATCGGAGGAATCAATAGTTATCTGACATTCTCGAAATCATTATCGGAGTTCATCGGAGTTCTAAAATACAACTCAAGTGTCTAATTCAGTGTTAACTAAGGCTAACTGACTTTGGTAGGTGATAAAGGTGCCTCTCCTATATGCAGCCATGCAAACCTAGTGCTAACTGAATGTAGAGGACTAGAACTGAATGTAACTGACTCCTAACTTAGCTTGACTAGGCACTAAGTAAATTCAACTGCTCAAGGTTGGTGTCAGCACTCCCAGTGGCTCCTAAATTGTAGGGATTGATCTAGGAGGCTCCTAAACTGATCCATGCAAGTTCAATCAGTGGAAATAGGCCTTAATCAGTGTTCCCCACACTTTAGTAACTGGAACATGTGCCACAATTAGGCCAAGTGGACCCAATGGTGCTAGTCACTAAAAATAGACTGGAAGGACTCCCTATTTAGACATATGAACAAATTGGACAAGGGAGGATTAATAATCCTAACAATCCTTCCTCAAAATTTTTCTCCTTCTATTCCTCGTCTACCCTACATTGATTTCATTGTGGCTTAAATACAATAAGGCATGGAGAAGAAATTGTCTAACTACCTCGGGGTCCAAAATTCCCATTATAATTCATTCACATTACATCAAACATTCAATAAATCAATAATTGTACAAAGGCATGGATATTTGTGAAAAATAATAAAATTAAATTAAATGCATTTCTAAGAATATGAGGCATTTAAATACATCAATGACATCTCATATTCTCATATCATCAACCTAAACCTTCATAATCAACCTAGAAAGTCAAATTGTCCATTTCCATCAAACCCTATGTTTGCCATTTGAAAAATAGGGCATTTGCAAAAATGCACGCCACAATGTGATATGTGTATTCTGATCCAAGTGAAATAGGATTTATGTATCCTTTTATATGGATTACAAACCTAAACTTCCAAAATATTTGAATCATCCTTTCTTTACAAAATATTCATCTACTAATTAGGAATCTTATTTAGTTTTCACTAAAGTTTTACTAACTTCAATAAAATGTACATGATGTTTTCCTTAGAGGGAAATTTTGAGTAAATCAACATTAGAAACGTGTGTTTTAATATTGCCACATTCCTATATTTCCATATTTTCAATTTGACACTGAAAACTTGTGCAAAAAATGTCATATTTTCTTTTTAACATAGGGTAAAAATCAATGTTGAGTGCTTAATGGAAATGCATGCTAGTTCATGCCATTAATGTTAAATGAATATCCAATTATTCCAAACTAGAGTTGGAAATCTTAATTACAACCACCAATAGCCAATTTTCCCAATTCAATCTCCTCTAGCAAATCCCAAGCCTGCCAAAATAACAATTTCTATTATCTTGCCAATTTCGCTAGTCATTACAAAAATTCACTCCGAGAGTAAACCAAATACACCAAAGGTACCAAAATTGAACTGAAAACTTATTAAAAAACCTATATACATTAACAAATTAATGCATCTAAGATAGTCACTTTAGCTATGGATGTCCTCCATTAGACACCCATGGTTAGAAAATTTTGAGCATCCTACTCAAAGGGCCCTAGACAATATATATTTGTTTCTCCTTCTTCTTACACATTCTATACTTTCCATCATCTTGCAACCTTATCCAATGAACACTCTTCAACTTCATTGCTGCAATCCTCTCCATTCTGTCACGTCCCCGATTTCGACCCCGTTTGCATGATGTATATAATGTAAATAATCATGGTGAGGAGCTAAAGGCAAAGGCCCTACCATCGATTTTGTTGTGTATGTTTCGGCAATAGAGGTAATTGCCGATGGTATGTCGTGCTATCCGGCACATTATAATTTGACATCATGTAAACCCGCACATCAATTAAAATAAACCACAACCAGCTACGGCAGTGCAACGTTGAATGAAAAGGGCATGATTTCCAAAGGATAAGGGGCGGGGGAATGTCAAACCTTGATTATGGGGGAAAAACCCATGTTTTATTACCTTGTTGTTTTGCCACCTTATCTTACCCAACCTCTTTCAACCTCTTTAATGTTCTGTTGGGTGGTTGGGCAGTTATGGCTGCTGGTGGATGGGAAGTTATTGCCTTTGGGAGTGGGGTGGCAGGACTGTCAGTCCTTTGCCCACATCCACACTCCACCCACGACCCCATGCTTGCCCTGCCTGTTCTGTTCTCCTCACGAGCCTGTTCATTGTGCCCATGGTGCATTCTCTCCACAGCATGTTCACTCACTCACCACGATTTTGGGTCCGTTGGCTCCTCACGCACAGGAATTGGGCGGTTTTGGTCTCAGGCAGACATTTCCTTGGTTCCACGAGTTGCTGAGCACCCACGCACTGTAAATTCGCATCCTTGCTGTTGTTTTGTTCATCCACAGGAAAAATCGGAGTTGTTTTCTCTCACGCAGAGGTTTGTTCATCCTCACGCAGAGAAATCGGGTATGTATTTCCCGTGCATTTTGCTGTTGGGTGTGAGTTCTTCCTCACGCACAGGGTGTTTGGGTCATTTTCCCTATTGTGAGAGCCATGCTCACTGTCATGTTTGGGGCTGCTATTTTCCCCGTGTTTTGTTGGCTGTGGTGTTCAATTTCGTTTTGAGCCACTGTGGGTTTCCAATTCGTGGGCCGAGTTTCTGTGTTTTGGGACTGTGCATAGTTACCATTGTTTTGACTTTGAAATTGGGCTGTTGCTGTTGTTTCCCTGGTTTGGGTGATATTGTTGAGTTGTTTTGGCCACGTTAGGGCCAAAACGTACTCTGAGTTGCCTTATAGGCTGGAGCTGTGTCTCACGTTTCGTTTGGGACTGTCATCGGTCATTTTGCTTCTTCACAGGGTTGTGAAGGGAATTGTTTTGCTGCTGGTATGCAGTGGTTAGTCCCTTGGACTGTGCTGGCTTGGCTTGTTTGTTGACAGCCTGTGAAACCCAGCTGTGATTGGTTTGTTATTTATGTCCCCTTGGCTATGTATAAGCCTGCAATTGACCCTTACTCCAGAGGAATCATGCCCAGCTCGGGGGTGGCAGCGTTGCTAAGAGATTGATGAGCAAGCTGGCCTATGGTTGGGTGGAACGTTGCAGTGACGTAGCTGGTTGCGGGTGAATTCCTCACCAAGAGATAAGTCTGCTGTCTTTACTGCATCTCTGTAATCTATATTGATGTTAAATGAACTATAATGAACTTGTTGAATGCTGGTTTATGAGTATGTGTGCTTCCGCTGTATGATTGAAGATGAATGCATCTGTGTATGCTTAATTCCAGCATTTGATTTCTGTTTATGTTCATGGGCTGTTTTCCCGGCTGTGTTGTTGTGTTGGTCGCGTCCTCTTCGCCGGTTGAGGGACGGGGACGTGACAATATGGTATCAGAGCACCATGGTTGCAACAATGGGCCTCTATGGGCCATGAAAGTGCAGGGACAGATGCAGAACTTCTTCTTGCCCAGCAGAAATCAGACTGGGAACTTCAAGAAAATCGCCCAAGTGCTTGAACAGTTGGGTCATCGGAGGGCATAGTAGAGGGACTTCCACTGTGGCAGAAGGATTTGGCATTTAACAGTCCGCCATTGCGGCTGGCAAAAGGGTTAGACCGCCGATCCAGCAATGGAGCCGATCTCCGACGAAGGGGAAAAATTTTGAGAAAATTTGGTTAAGTGTGAGCAGTCGGACCACTAAAGGAAGTGGAATTCCGCCGTTGCGGAAGGATTGGCAAAGTTAACGTCCACCGTTGCGGACGAGTGGGTGAAGTCTTCCATCCGACTGTTGCGGAAGGATTCGTGGAGTTAACCTTCGACGTTGCAGGTGGCGGAGTGATCTCGCGTCCGATTCGAGAACCGTCCGATCGCCGACGCCGCGGAGAGTTTGAAGATCCGTCCGATCGCCGACGCCGCGAAAGGTTTGAAGATTCGTCCGATCGCCGACGTCGCAGAAAAATTCCGAAAATTCGGCTAAGTATGGAACGGTCGGGCCCTTGAAGGAAGTGAACTTCCGCCGTTGCGGAAATATTTCTAAAGTCTTCCGTCCGCCGTTGCGGATGGCCAAACAATCCTGCGTCCGATCCGAGATTGGTCCGACGTCCGACATTCAAGATTGTTGCAAGCGCCGATCAGAAGAGTTGGCGAAGTGGGAGTTCGCCGTTGCGGACGGATTGGCAAAGTATCCCGCCCGCCGTTGCGGATGGCGAATCGCTTGGGCTTCCGATTGGAAAGGCTGCCGACGGCCGCCGTTGCGGAAGGATAGAGCTTCTGGGGAGCCGCCGTTGCGGAAGGCCGAGAGTTTCCGGGGAGCTGATTCGGCGGAAGATAGAATGATTTGGGAGCCGGTTCGGCGGAAGAGAGAATGGAACCGAAGCCGATACGGCGGAAGGTTAGAGCTTCCAGGGAGCCGATACGGCGGAAGGGAGAATGGTGGAAGGGCCGATTCGGCGGAAGGGAGAATGGTGGAAGGGCCGATTCGGCGGAAGGGAGAATGGTGGAGGAGCCGATTCAACGGGTGTGCTGATGCTCCCAAGAGCCGATACTACGGAAGGCAGGATAGTTTTGGAAGCCGACTTCAACTGTTTCTCAGTGAAATTTTGAGCTGTTTTCAGAGAATTTTCAGGGGCTGAAAATGAGAAAAATGGCAGCGGGCTAATGCGCCAGATTGCGCGAAAATTAATTTTTACAAAAAAAAAAAAAAAAACGAGGGCGCTGCCCCCGGCAAGCCCCCTTGACCCCCGTCGTCCCTTGAGACAGTCGTTCTTGTGAGAAGGAAAATCCGTGTTTTGGGCAAGAGTTGAATCAGAGGGATGCTGATAATGCAGCTGCCAAAATGGCTCTAAGGCCATTAGAAGAATGTGAAAATTCTACATTGCAGTGGTGTAAAATGCCAAGATTGGTGAAAGTCTTCATTCTTAGAAGGGGTGTGGTTTTCACATCCGAGGTCGGAATGACGCGTGTGAACAGGCATTGGAAAGCTTATCCAGTGGGGAACAAGGATAAGTGACCAGAATCTGAGCATGAAGCGGCAAAATGCTAATGATGGCCGCTGTTAGCAAAAGGGACAAATCTGGACTGTTGCATGCCCAGGGGCAGCAAGGACTACAAAGTCAACCAGCTGCTGTGTGGAAAAGGAATTCCATGAGAAGATGAGGGATTTGAAAAGGGAAGTTTTCATTAGACCCTATCTTGCTGATTATAACTTTGTTTCTTGATTTTATGCTTGAAATGCCTGAGGATATGAATTGCATGCATAGGATATTGCATGTTGGTAAGAATATTGGGAATTATATATTTATAATGTACCACTGATGATAATAATTGTTTTGATGTTGGAATTAGTGGACAAACCAACGATGACATGGACCCAGATGAATATGTTGCTGATGCTGATGAATGAGACCAGCAACCCTATGGAGAAGGGATAAGGCAACAAGTCCATGACAATAGTTGGTGAGCAAATTCTGCAATTTCCTGCAAGGACCAACCAAAGTGGTCATGCCAAGGGTGTAAGTATGACCCATGTAGGTAAGAGTTTGCTTATGACAAATTCCATGAATTGGTCCAGGTAAGAGACCTCATACCATGTGAATATGGGAATGTAGAAAGGTGTCATGCCTATACATGATTAATGATATTGATTATAGTAATACATCCTATATGAGGTAGCCATGGTTAGGCCATGGTATGGTTGAATGCATAAGTATTCCTGAATCAATGCAAGGTAGCGTTGAATGGACATGCATTAAGAATATTTTATGAATCTTGTTGTTATGCATTGAATGTATGCATATGAAGGGTGTGAATGACTGATTGCATAAGTGTAGATGCAATGTTGTGATGTATGGCATGGATGCATTGAGATGAATGCATGTGATATTATGGAGAAATAATGGCTGAAATGATGAATTGATGACAATTCAGGAACCATTTCAGAGGTTGTCATGAATGCAGGATAGTCATGATCAACTGGCTGCCAGAAATGCTCTATGGAAGAGCAAGGTGGTACGAATGATACGCTTGTGAAGTAAGGAGTATCTAACCACTCCATTTAATTGCATGAATGTTGTGACTATACCTTGCAATGTTAATATGATAATGATTGCATGACGTAAATGAGCTTTGAAAACACTGATGTGACTCACCTTTGAAGTATTCGAATTTTATAAAATTCTGAAAATGCTTCAGCAATGGTTGTAGCAATGAAAAGTTATATGCATCCAGACTTACCGAGTGTTTGGATGTTTGAAGCTCGTGTTTCAGGTAGATTATTTCGAGAATGGCATTGAGAGGTAAGACCTTGACCAATGCTGGAATCTACCATTTATGAGAGCTTGTTAAATTTGAATTGTGAATTTCAAATATTGCTGACAACTATTAGTCACTACTGGCTTGCATAAGCTTGTGTTTGGATGTTTGAAGCTTGTGTTTCAGGTAGATTATGTTAAGCATGGTATTGAGAGGTAAGGTCCTGACCAATGCCTGAATCTACCATATGATATGCATAATAGGTTGTTAGGATTCGAATTGTGAATTTCGGATTTGAGAAATTGCTGACAACCACTAGCCATTGTTGGCTCGCATAAGCTTGTGTTTGGTTGTTGAAGCTTATATTTCAGGTAGATTATTCCGAGAACGGCATTGAGAGGTAAGGCCCTGACCAATGCTGGAATCTACCGTGTAAAAGAGCTTGTTAGATTTGTGTTATGAATTTCAAATTTAAGAAAATGCTGACCACTTATAGTCACCATTGGCTTGCACAAGATTGTGTTTGGTTGGTTGAAATTCATGTTTCAGGTAGATTATTCGAGCATGACAGTGAGAGGTACGTCCCTGACCACTGCCAAAATCTACCATTTATGAGAAGAAGTCTCATGGTTGTGAAAATTAGTTGGTACGGGTTGATTAAATTTGAATTGTGGATTTCGGATTTAAGAAGTACTAACGACTAGTAATCATTGTTGGCTTGTGTGATATTGTGTCAGGAGGGACACATGGTAAGTGGGTATTCATGTTATGATAGTAAGCATAAAATTATAATGGGCATAGTAATGCTGCTTACAAGAAACCCACAATTGAGCAAGTCAATTTATGTAGTAGATAGAATTGCAAAATTCTTGTTGAATTCAATTGCTGATGTCATTGCTTGGTTATGGAACGATCAATTTGGATTGTAGTGTCAGGTAATGACTGACTGTTTGGCTATTTGATGAATGTGTCAGGAGTACACACTGTAGGAAGACCATGTGTGATGGCCTGTAGAAGCCAAACTTCATGGGAAGGTCTTCCCTTATCTTGGAAATGGGGTTCGGGTGAAACTCCATTAGACATTTTGAAAATGTCTCATCTGCACTGCATGTTTGGTGATAACATGAGTGAGATGGTTGGATTATGTCAGTGAGACATGTGTGGATATGAAACGTAAACAGGAAACAAGGATGGGGCCTTGGTTTGCTTAAACTTGGTGATTGGAAACCACACAGACAGGGCTAGAGGGCTGACTTTCTTCTCCACAACCCCGGGATAGCACTAGAAGGGAATGCAGGGCCTAAGGGACTGAGTAGCAGAGAAGGGACTGATTCCTTGTGCTGGGTGTGTGTGTGGGTGTTATAGAAGTCAGGCTAGTTCTGGTGTAGATGTTCCTAGCTCTACAGCGAGCTCACCAGCTTAGCATTCAGTTTTTCCCAACTCCTTGACAGTGCCGAACAGATACAAAGGCATACTGCGACGGCAAATGGATAAGTGTTCTGTGACCCTTGCTATGAATATGCATGTTTAATTATTAAATTTCCATATGCAGAACATGTTTGATTTATTTCCATGATGGCCGATTGCTTGAGTATGAATAGGGCCTGCATGGCACACACCGGAAGAGAGTGCACGCTTTTCCGATGTCGAGTCATGAGAGGGTTTTCAATATTGATTACACTCTGGGGAGTGGACGCACTCCTGGTGTCTCAATACTTGATAGTGAATGATATGAAATGTGATTACAGTTTTAGAGCAATGATGCTGATGAGTTTGCTTGTATTGCTTGTGTTGCTTGTGTGGACAGGCTAAAGGTACAATGGTAAATGGTTGTTGAGAGGGGTTGCGGAGTAAGGGCTATGGTCGATATAAGTGCATGTTGATATAAGTCTATGGCGATATAAGTGTATGTGTCATTGTTGACACAAGTGTATGATGGGCTGTGATATGCCTGAGGATCCATAGTAGATCCTAGACCTGGAAATGGTCATGATAAAGTTCCAAGCCCAGTTGACATGGTTATGTACTGGCTGGACATTAATTATTTGATGTTATGGGGCAGCCTGCGTGCTGACCTAACATCTGAGTCCATAGGCGATCCCAAGGCTTGCAAAGCGAAGCAGGATCCTGTGGACGAATGAGGAAACACACAATACAGATAAGTATTGGATTATTTTGCTTATGAATATACATGTGTATATGATTTGGATATGATGTTTCAAGCTCTTGTTCTAGAGATGAAAACTAATGAAATTAAACTAAACTTGTGAATTATTCAATGTTTGGATATAGGTATCGCTGGAAGCAAGGACTATGGGAGCATCCTAGAGGTGCATGTGGACACGTGACTGTCCTGGAAAGCTCGGAATGAGCGGTAATGAGAAAGGTGCTAGTAGGACGAGGGAGTCCTAGCAGCCGAGACAAACCATGTGGAGAGACTCCATGGTTTAGAGGTCTGGAATAGACCGAAGACACTAAGTGTCACGACCAAGAGAAATTGGTCCAGCATTCACGGTGAGGTGAAAGAGGCTGAGAGCATGAAAAGCCACTGCGATGGCGTGAGTTCCAGGATGGAACAAAACAAAGAGGGGAAAATCTCTTACTGCTCTCTCTTGCCTTTTGATTATACGTATATATATATATGTTTATGCATTGTGAATGCATGTATGATTGAAAATGAAATGTGTGTATTTGCTTAAGCAAATTTGTGAATGCTGGAATAGTTAATTCCCTGCCCAGGAATGGACATGAATGAGCTCATGTGCCTATTGGGGAAAGGCATGAAAAATATGAAAGTTTCCTTAATGAGACTTGGACTGTCATGCCAAATTGGGTAATTAACTAACTGATTTTGATATCTATATTATGCTTGGTCTGATAGAATTTCAATGGTGCATTCCACGGGTGAGAAAGGTGAAACCAGGTGGTGCACGTTGATTATGGCAGCAGATCAAAAGTTGTTGGACTTGGCTGGAAGTCTCCTTCAAGTGATTGCCAAGACCCAAGAGAATCTTGGGGAGATGCTCAGGATACAGAGAAGGCAGAATGAAATGAACCACCAGATTTTGCAAGACTCTATTGGTTTGCAAAGGAAGGTGAAAAGCCTTCTGGGAGCAATCGGCAAAGGGAAGGAAGGTGGATCAGCAATGGGACAATCGTCCAAGCGACCCGATAGAAAACGGTCTAGGCATGAATACTCAAGGGGAATTGAGCAGGTAATGATGAAGCAGCCAGTGAGATGCTGGAGCTGCGGAGGACATCATTTACGCCGGGACTGTCCAATGTGGGAACATGATGAGGGCAATAGCCGCAAAGTTCCTAGAATTCGGGATCAGCTGGAAGCTGAGAACTAGCAGGAAAAGTCCATGGAAGCCGAAAGGCTTGGTCTTGAACGTTCAAAGTAGATGACTGAACGTGGGATACATCTGCAATTTTGAAATTTTGATGTGCAATTGTACATGTATTGTATATATCTATTGGAACACCGAGGACGGTGTTATTCCAAGGGGGAGGGGAATGGCACGTCCCCGATTTTGACCCCATTTGCATGATGTATATAATGTAAATAATCATGGTGAGGAGCTAAAGGCAAAGGCCCCACCATCGATTTTGTTGTGTATGTTTCGGCGATAGAGGTAATTGCCGATGGTATGTCGTGCTATCCGGCACATTATAATTTGAAATCATGTAAACCCGCACATCAATTAAAATAAACCACAACCAGCTACGGCAGTGCAACGTTGAATGAAAAGGGCATGATTTCCAAAGGATAAGGGGCGGGGGAATGTCAAACCTTGATTATGGGGGAAAAACCCATGTTTTATTACCTTGTTGTTTTGCCACCTTATCTTACCCAACCTCTTTCAACCTCTTTAATGTTCTGTTGGGTGGTTGGGCAGTTATGGCTGCTGGTGGATGGGCAGTTATTGCCTTTGGGAGTGGGGTGGCAGGACTGTCAGTCCTTTTCCCACATCCACACTCCACCCACGACCCCATGCTTGCCCTTCCTGTTCTGTTCTCCTCACGCGCATGTTCATTGTGCCCATGGTGCGTTCTCTCCACAGCCTGTTTACTCACTCACCACGATTTTGGGTCTGTTGGCTCCTCACGCACAGGAATTGGGCGGTTTTGGTCTCAGGCAGACATTTCCTTGGTTCCACGAGTTGCTGAGCACCCACGCACTGTAAATTCGCGTCCTTGCTGTTGTTTTGTTCATCCACAGGAAAAATCGGAGTTGTTTTCTCTCACGCAGAGGTTTGTTCATCCTCACGCAGAGAAATCGGGTATGTATTTCCCATGCATTTTGCTGTTGGGTGTGAGTTCTTCCTCACGCACAGGGTTTTTGGTTCATTTTCCCTATTGTGAGAGCCATGCTCACTGTCATGTTTGGGGCTGCTGTTTTCCCTGTGTTTTGTTGGCTGTGGTGTTCAATTTCGTTTTGAGCCACTGTGGGTTTCCAATTCGTGGGCTGAGTTTCTGTGTTTTGGGACTGTGCATAGTTACCATTGTTTTGACTTTGAAATTGGGATGTTGCTGTTGTTTCCCTGGTTTGGGTGCTGTTGTTGAGTTGTTTTGGCCACGTTAGGGCCAAAACCTACTCTGAGTTGCCTTATAGGCTGGAGCTGTGTCTCACCTTTCGTTTGGGACTGTCATCGGTCATTTTGCTTCTTCACAGGGTTGTGAAGGGAATTGTTTTGCTGCTGGTATGCAGTGGTTAGTCCCTTGGACTGTGCTGGCTTGGCTTGTTTGTTGATAGCCTGTGAAACCCAGCTGTGATTGGTTTGTTATTTATGTCCCCTTGGCTATGTATAAGCCTGCAATTGACCCTTACTCCAAAGGAATCATGCCCAGCTCGGGGGTGGCAGCGTTGCTGAGAGATTGATGAGCAAGCTGGCCTATGGTTGGGTGGAACGTTGCAGCGACGTAGCTGGTTGCGGGTGAATTCCTCACCAAGAGATAAGTCTGCTATCTTTACTGCATCTCTGTAATCTATATTGATGTTAAATGAACTATAATGAACTTGTTGAATGCTGGTTTATGAGTATGTGTGCTTCCGCTGTATGATTGAAGATGAATGCATCTGTGTATGCTTAATTCCAGCATTTGATTTCTGTTTATGTTCATGGGCTGTTTGCCCGGCTGTGTTGTTGTGTTGGTCGCGTCCTCTTCGCCGGTTGAGGGACGGGGACGTGACACATTCATTTCACTAGGTCTTCACTTTTCTCAAGCTTCACAATTTTCTAACGTTTATGCCCAATAGGACTTCCTGCTTCAAAATACTATTGTGCACTTGAGTTCAATGCCTCCTCACACCCCCATTGAAAATCAATAAAAAATGTTTCAAACTTTGCATCATTTCTACAAATCCAGTTATTATTCTTTCCATCACTCTCCATGTCTTCAAAAATATAGGTTGTCCTGTTGCGCATCCATTCAATACAAAGATCATTATTCACTATTATGCATGCTTTCTTTTTGTCACTTCTCTGATAAGTTCTTCTACAATATGAAAATCAAATTGCTTCCTTTTAGAATTTATGGCACAAACAAAGTACCCCACCAGCACTTGTATAGTTTTTTTTTGAAATGGACTTTCAAAGTCGGTCCTTGGCAAGATTCAAGAGAGTATTTTTGGCAACAACATACATGAAACACTTTCTTTGCCCATAAGTTTAAGTTGAGCATGAGCCTTGTGATAGCACATAAAAAACCTAATTTACTCTTGTCCTACCCATTTGGATGTGGTTTTGTAACTTATATATATATATATATATATATATATATATATATATATATATAT
>LPNX010374959.1:0-17885 GCA_001517045.1 Pseudotsuga menziesii
ATATATATATATATATATTAATTTTCCATGAAAAGATCATCAACAACTTCCAATATATAAATTTAAAATATAATAATGATAACATCAACATTATCTTTCATAAAAATAAAGTGAAATTATAAAACATCATTGCATCAATAACCTATCATACAGATCATCATATTAAGGTTAAAAACACAAGTGAACAATATATATAGTGAAAATACCAATATCACAAGAAACATTTTTTTTGATATCCATATCTAAAAAATTCAAAATGATCAATAGTAACGAAAGTTTATATGTCAACATGAATCCACCATACAAATAAAAATGACCCAAAATGTAATATGAACTTGGATAATCACAAAAAAAAATCCGCAATCTCAATAATAGCGTCAATGACTACCATCATCCTCATCGTCTATCCCAACATCATATCCATCATCATTTTCATCATTATGAACAATATATTTCTCCGGTACATCAGTAACAACATAATCAGAATCATCATTTAAGTAGCCATCTTCACCATTTTTCTGCAAATACCAAGAAATAATCAATTTAAAGCATTAGTATTAATTTCATTACATAATGCATATTCTATGTAATATTGCAAATATTAGTGTGATAATTTATGTATTCTCATGAGATTTCCAACCATGAATATAAACATCATCTCTTCAATAGATAGTAACCACACAAATTAAGTGTATCCACAACCATGCACACACTTATGCCTACACACACATGTACACCATAAATTTTTATATCACAATAGAAGAAGACATATAGGCAAGGAAAAATAGACATTCCAATGATCATATATAAAGTGAAGAAAAATATGATATCACATATATTATTCATTTCAAACCATTCTTTTGCCTAAAGTTGTTATATCATTTTAAATCTATACATATAACAAGTTATTCAATATATATCTTCAATAGCATATTAACCATGGTTTTGATCTCTCAATCAAGTTCATTAATTATTTATATTGTAATATAAAAGCAAATTTAATACAGCATGCTTGATAATATCCCCTCATAAACATGATTAAAATAATATTATCATAGATATAGTCCTTAACATAATAATCATATCATCGGTATAACAATCGCAAATCTTCGTTGGAGTCATGTTACCGAAGTACCTGCAAGAGGTAACAAAACTCAAATTTTGTTGCGTGGAATTCGCTCGGTATCCCTGAATGGTCATCGCAAGTGACGTGAGACTCACCATAACTCAAAAAACAAGGCTCACATGGATAAAATGTTATTTAAGTTGGATTTGTGACATCCAAGTATTGTTAAGGACATCCATGCTTGATAATTTCTTGGACCGAAAGTTGTGTACTTTCATAGTTTTTTTAACTAGGGTTTTGCTCAGTGATATGCTGTGCAATTTATGCATGATAGGGTAATATTTTGAAAATTTGTTGAGCAAGTGCATGGGAATCATAGTCATCTCACCCTTTCCCAAACACAGTCATAGGAGAAAACAAAACTCAATTCCATTGTTCGGTTTGGTATTTATGCCCCTGGTTGAAATTTGCGTGGAGTCCCTTAATGGCCTTAAAAAGTGAGAAGAAACTCGCTATAACTCAAAAACCATGGATATGATGGTAAAATTTCAAATTCATTCATTCGTGACATCCGAGTACCACTAAGGACATCCCTATCCAGTGGCTTCATGTACTGAAAGTTTTCTATGTTGTTGGTTTTCTAAATTAGGGTTGTGCTAAGTGACGTGTAGTGAAATTTTTGTATGATAGGATAATATTTTGAAAAATATTCCTAATGAGCGTGTAAGCATCGCAGACATATTTCCTTACCCAAATACACTTGCAGAAGGCAACAAAACTCAATTTCATTGCTCGTTTTGGTTTTTATGCTCCGAGTTGAAATTCTCCTGTGTCTCCAAATGACATTGATAATCAAGATGAAACTTGCCATAATTTGAAAATCGAGGCTTTGATGGACAAAAAAATAGTTTTTTTGGATTCACGACATCTGATTACCACTAGAGACACCCCTCGCTTAGCGGCTTCATGGACCGAACATTGTATATTTTGATGGTTTTTTAAACTAGGGTTTTGTTCAGTGACAAGCAATGCAATTTATGCACAATAGGCCAAGATTTTGAAATATGTGTCGATCAAGTGCCTGGGAATCACAGTGATCTCACCCTTTCCCAAACACACATGCAAGAGTTAACAAAACTCAATTTCGTTGCTCGTTTTGGTTTTTATGCCCCCAATTGAAATTTGTCTGGTGTCCCTAAATGACCTTGAGAAGCGAGATAAAACTATCCATAAATAAAAAACCAAAGCTTCAATGGAGAAACCAGTAGTTCCAATGGGTTCATGACATTTGAGTCCCACTTGGGACACCTTTGTTTGGTGGCTCCATGGACTGAATGTTGTTTATTATAAAAAATTTCTATACTAGGGTTTTTCTCATTTACGTGTAGTGTAATTTATGCACGATAGGATACATTTTTGAAAAAAGTTCCCTACGAGTGTGTGGGAATCTTAGTAATATCTCCCTTTCCCAAACACACCTCCAGGAGGAAATGAAACTAAATTCCATTGCTCGGTTTGGTTTTTATGCTCCCTATTGAAATTTGCCTAGTGTTCCTAAATAACTTTGGGAAGTGAGAAGGAACTTACCATAACTTGAAAATAGAGGCTCCGATGGACAAATTTCCAGTTCCATTAGTTTCATGACATCCTAGTATAGCTAGGGACACCCCTATCTGGTGGCTTCATGGACCGAATGTTGTCTATTTTGACGGTTTTCTAAACTAGGGTTTTGCTCGATGACATGCAGTGGAATTTCTGCACAATAGGGAAATATTTTGAAAAATATGTCGAGCAACTTCATGGGAATCACATTTATCTCTCTCTTTCCCAAACACACTTGCAGGAGGCAACGAAAATCAATTCCATTGCTCGCACTAGTACAAAATGAGAGATAAGTGACAAAAAAAATGACCATAATCCACATATAAATTACCACTTTTGATTTGGCAATCACTAGTGGCTAATTTCCAGTCTCTTATCGCGTGACCAAAAATGCGGTCATATTTAGTTTGGTCATTTATATCTTGTCTTGTGGTCATTAATTTGGTCGTATATTTGGCCATTTATTGTCACAATTAATGACCAAAACAGACCAAAATGACCAAACTAAATATGATCACATTTTTTTATTGTGTGATAAGACACCAAAAATTACCCACCAAAACTACCATTTTTTCGTTTATATGTGAATTTTGTTGTTGTTGTTTTTGCGTATCTCTCATTTTTTGGTCACTTATCTCTCATTTTTTGTCACTAATATAGTCATATTTAGTCATTTTATATGCGAGTTTTGGTCATTCTATTTGGTCACTTATCTCTCATTTTCTTGTCACTAATTTAGTATTTTTTAACCGATATTGCAATATCATTAGGTAGTGCAAGAGTCGAACTACCAACCTCCTTCTTGTAAGGCAGGTTCTCTTCCATTGAGCTAGAACTGGCCTTTAAGAATTTGGGATCCTAACCTACAAAGTCTTCTATAATAGTAAAAGGGATCAATACATGCCTTTGAGTATCTAATGGTTGGAAAAGGATGATAGATTGTATAAGTTCATAAGATATGATCAAGCAAGTTATGAAATCCTTACACATAAATATGGATTGAAACGTGTCACAAGTGGGATTTGAAATTGGGAATTCCCCAACCAAAGAATTTTCCAATCTAGAAGGTGGCTTTGAAGTGAATTATCCATATTGATGCGATAGAATCCTCCCTCACTATTCATTAACATCACCTATCATTCGAGTGTGATATCCTGTGTGCCTCTTTGGCTTGTGGTTGTTATCTACATGATGACTATAATAATTGTAAGTGTAACTATTTTAGTAGCATATCCCTATATTGGGATTCCATACCACCTTAATAATCTTCTCCCTCCTTTTATGATTACTTCCCATTTCTATAGATGTACAATATACAAAGTCACAAGGCATGTCTCCACTGAAGTTAGGATATAAAGTTAGTGCATATTCCTAGTGAAGTTAGGATGGAAATTTCTTTTAGGACCAACTATAACATAAAATAGCATTTCAAGAACATATTTTGGATAGTTAAATGAAGAGGATAAAGTATCACCCCTATATCTATGGAACAAAGTCCAAAAAAGAATGAAATATACATTGGAAATATATACATCATACACAATGAACAATAATGAGAGGAAAAAGTGTGTCTACGAACCTATGTCTTCGCGCACGTATAATTTTGGTCAAATTGTATGTTTAGAGTTAACAAGGAAAATTTCACCAATATAGAGATGATTCATGGGAAGATAGACACTATAGAGTTATTCATATCAACTCTCAATCTACATATGGCAATTGGAGAGAATAAGAACTTCCTTCAATACAAATTGAAATAATAGTTAAACTATAATAATTTCAAGAGAAATTGCATGTTTACCAATAAACATGCAGTTTTATTGCATTTTATGATGTCAATGGTCATCTACAAATAGATATCAATTCCTAGATATCCAATAGACATTTCCATCTGTCACTCAATTTCATCATCTGTGTGGAATACTTGGCACTAAGTCAGCTTCAAGGATATCTAGAATCTAGAGCATAAGTAACTACCTAAAGGACAAGTGATGATGTGGTAAAAACAAATGCATATTCCCCTACACGTGGATGATGAATACTTGCAACCTCTTTGAAGGCCCTTGTGCTTTGTTTTGCAAAGAATAAGCAACGAATAATATTTAAAAGAACTTTATAACAAAATAAAAAATTACCACCTTATCCACAATCAAAACTTCAACTTTTTAAGTAGTATTGCATGTATGATGTAGGGCCACAAACTAATACCTTAACTTTTGTTGAATTTGACCAATTCATATCTCAATGTATGGAAAGCTATAAAACCATTGTATTTCAATATATGGAAAAGATCCATAAATTAAATCAGATATATTTTCTGAAACATCAACTAGGAATGAGAAAATAATATGACCTATTGTGGAGCCATGGATGCATACATATCTTGAAATCTAACTATAAATTTGAGGAAAACAAAAATTCTTTCCCTAAGTGTTACTAAGGTGAATAAATTTGTGTTTCACATTGTGTAGTTGGTATAAATTACCTTGGTCTTGGGTGATATTCCTAGTTAAAATACATCTACTATATTTTGTTCGACACATCAACGGTTTCTTTCAATTTAGCTTACTCCATTTGTAATTGATAACGAGTTTAAGAAACTAGAAATTGAAACCAAAATTGACTAAAATTGTCTATTTTGTCTTGGAATGAGAGAGAGATGACTATTCCTAGTTGAAAGATGTAGTTTAAGAATTGTTTTGAAGGATTTTAATCCCAATATTATCTTTCTCAAAGAGGTTAAATTTGCAAGTTTGAATTAAGACATTGGATGAATTATTGTTGGACAAGTCCTTTTTTTTTATAGATCATTATCACGGAGAAGGCTTGGCTCTTGCCTTATTATAATAGCTCCAAGTCTCTCCTTATAACTTAATCTAGCCAGAGAACGAGTTTGAAGACAATATACACTATAAATTTAAGGAACTGTGGAGAAGAGGAAATAATCATCAATGTAACCAATATGTCCTGTTTGATTGTGAAGGAAAAAAATGAAAAATGAAATGTCACTACTGAGTACACTTCACCTTTTCCATATGGATGTCCATCACCTGAGAAAAACTTCCAAGAATGCAACCTCACTACATTCAAGAAGAATTGGCTCCTTTGATTTTTCCACAATCTTCGCAATCATTGATGGCTTATTGAGGGATTCCCTACATATCTTACAAGCAATCTTATGTGAAGTAAGATATATCGCTACACCCTTCTTAAGCAACATTGTTTAAATTTGCAATACATGAGAACATGTCATAGATAGAGTTCAACCATGAGACTTCAATAGTTGAATATCCATATTAGCATCTAATAAATGTATATACTTGAGAGTGTCGGGATCATAAGTTTGTTTATCTTGAGGCCAATAAAGCCACTCAAATGTACAATCTTCAAACTGTAAGACAAATGAAAATGACAATGTTAGTGACAATCTTAATCCTTTGCACTACAAGTTAAGTGAAATTGACCCAGTAGTTACTACTTTAAAGTTTTAGGGATAAACTCTATATATCTCTCTTGTCCAAAAAATAAACAATTATGAAATTTATAGGCTAATTTGCACAAAATACCAGTGGGATAGCTCATGTGGTTGAGTGTAGTAAGTTGTGAGTAAAAGGTCTCAAGATCAAATCCATAGGTGACTATGCATTACTATATAAGGGCCTCACTTGATGTCCCCATCGAGATAGCTCTGTAATCAGAGAAAATGGGGTGCGTTCCCTTTAGGTTAGCCCCTTGTGATTTCTTCTCATGGACGTAGTAGCCCCACTGGGCGGGTTGTGAACTGCAATACAACAAAATATTTAATATTATTTATGGCCGACATATAATATTTTTTATTTTGTTAGGAACAAAAATTACAACATCTCCCCATACATGGTTTTAAAACCATATGCAAGAACCTCCTAAACCATGTACAAAAATTCCATGGGTTGTTTGAGAGGCCTTGCACAAGGCCCTCCTAAACCATGTACAATAAAACCATGGGTTTTTTAGAAGGCCTTGCACATGGTTTTAAAACCAAGGCCAACGTTTTTTTGCGGATAATTCATTTTTTTATTTTTTATTATTTTGTTAGGTAGGAACATTACAAGATCTCCCCCATATTGTGTTTTTCTTTTACCCACACTTTGTTTGCGGATAATCACATTTTTTATTTTTTTATTGTTTTCTTATGTAGGAACATTACAACATCTCCCCCATATTAGGTTGTTCTTTTGGCCAACATTTATTTTGGCAGATAATTAAAATTTTATTTTTTATTATTTTGTTAGTAATAAACGTTACAAGATCTCCCTCCTAATAAGTTTTTTTTGCGTCCATTTATTGTGGAAGATAATTAAGATCTCCATCACATTAGGTTGTTTTTTGGCCGACATTTATTTTGGCGGATTTTTCAATTTTTTATTTTTTATTATTTTGTTAGTCTTGTCAAGTTACAACATAAGTTTTTTATTATTATTTATAACCAACATTTACAAGAGTAACATTACAAGATCTCCCCAATACTGGGTTGTAGAGCGCCTCTTGGCACAACAATTAAGTGCACTTGAGCTAGAGGAGTCTTGGGGTGCTTCACCTCCTAGAAAGTCCTAGTTACTGAGTGTAAACCCCATGAGTGATGATTGATACTATGTGATTCATTTTACTAGTCTCAATCTCAATTATTCATGGTTGTGAGAATCATTTTATGTAATGAGTGTAAAGTGGATTATTCAAAACCATGAGAAATTGGTCATAGATTAATGACTTATAGTATGTAGATAACCCTAGAAAAATGATATATCATATGTTGGACTGTGAAAACCCCTAAATACTTGAATAAAAAGGGACACACCTGAGCTCTAACTTAATAGAGTAAAGTATAATACTTGCTTAGATTTTGCAAATCGGGTGCCAAGCTAAGTGGGTAAAACTCCATAGTTACATGCTTGAGCAAGACGAGACTCGGGATGGGTGACCTCTTGGGAAATCGTAGTTATAGGGTGCAAGCCTCAAAAGTGATTATTAATGAAATGTGATTCATTTTGTTAGTATCAATCCCACTTCTTCGCCCTTATGAGAGTCACTCGATGCAATGATTGCTAAGTGGACTATTCCAATCGACGATAAATTTGTTGTTTGCAACTATACACATGGAATATGGGTCATACATTAATGATTTACACTACACGAATACGCACAAAGTTGGTATATCATATGTTGGATTGCAAAAGCTCCTCAATACTCAAATGAAAAGGGTCAAGGAATCTCTAACCGAATATTTCAAAAGGCACAATACTTGCTAAGGTTTTCACAATGGGGTAGCAAGCTAAGCGACCCTCATTGTGGAGGAAACTCCACAGTTAAGTGCACTTGAGCCATATGAGTCTTGTGATAAATGACCACCTGGGAAGTCCTAGTTATTAAGTGCAAGCACCAAAAGTGATGATTGTTGCTATGTGATTCATTTCGCTAGTCTCAAATTCCCTTATTCACCATGTGAGGATCACCCAATGAAATGAGTTCTAAGAATATTGATCAAAACCATGAGAAATTGGCAAGTTACAACTATAATCCTTGGGTATGGGTGATAGATTGGTGACTTCCAATATGTAGGTAATCCCGAAATTGATTATATGTTATACTACGAAAGCTACTCTATACTTAAATAAAAATACAAAGGAGCTCTAATTGAATAGTTCCTAAGGCACAATACATGCTAATGTTTTGCAAATGAGGTACCAAGCTAACTAAGCTTGATTGTGGAGAAAAATCCATAGTTAAGTGTACTTGATCTAGAAGAGCCTTGAGATGGATAACCTAAAAAGTCATGGTTACCGAGTGCAAGTATCATTGATTAAAAAGATGTAAGGAATCAAAATCAACACTACGATCTCTCATGGGGCTAGGTGGGAAGAGACAAGAATAGAACCTTGGATTTATAGCCTCATGACTAAAATCATAATCCACATAAGTAATCACGCAACTTCTATTTTTCAATTTATAATGGGTTCTATTTTTCAATTTATAATGTGTTTTCAATTTATAACGTGCCAATTCATTCACTTGACAAAAAATATAATATAAAATCTCTTTTAAAATACTCTGATTTTCAAATTATTTGATTTTTAATTGTTTTTTGTTTTATGATTTTTATGTTAGTTTTGTATTTTTTAATTTTTAAATAAAAAATAAAATTTTTAGTGACCTAAAAGGACGTGAAAACAAACTCTAGAAATAAAATGTAGTTAAACCGTAACTTGAAAATGAGAAATTTGAAAGAATGAATAACGAATACTTTTTTAATTTTACTTTTAAATGTTAAAGTAAAAGGAATTGTTTTTACATTATTTAAAATAAAGAAATAAAGATAGGGAGATTTAGATATCCCAAATTACAATGATATTACTCAAATATAAATAAATTTATCAATTATAACATTTTTTTAATCTATTTGAATGGTTTTTTAAGGTTAAATTGAAAATGTTTTTTTTAAGTTACAAAGATCTATTAAAATATAGAGGTAGAATATACAAAAGTCATTTTGGCCAAAGGAGGTCTCAGGAGGTGAAGCCACCCCCCAATCCCTTTCAAAAACTGAGGGCCGTCTATGAAAATCAACGACGAGAATGTTCATGACTAAAAGAACTTGTCAAGGACCGAGACTGAGACATAGTTACAGGATTCAAATTTAAAACTAACAGAGACATAGACATAGACACAAACATAGTTTGCAGACACAAACATAGACATAGATCATAGATCATAGACATAGTACCGAGTTCAAATTTAAAAACAGCCATAGATAGATAGGCTTGACACTTTTTGCACAAAAAACCCGGGACGAAGGGTCTTTTCTGCTGCTGGGAGGCTCAAACATCAGGCCGGTGGAATTTCTTCAATGATGGGACAAGCCCATCATTCTTCTTGCAAAGTACTGGGTGAGTTAGTAGCAGCTTCCGGAGCCAGTTGAGACGGTTGCTGTTGTTGTTCAGGCTTCTGGATGGTCATTTCCTTCAGGCACTTGAAGAGCGGCTCCACCGTCTAAGGCATGGGGAAAGGCGGAGCTTGTGGAGTCATAGTCGTGCAACCTGTCACACTCCCACTGCAACCTCCCCCATCACTAACAAGATCCATACCCCCAGTTTCACTTCCACTACCGTCTCTTCCCCGATCACGGCCACCTCCACTCAGAACACCATGCCCTGAGATGCCTGCGATACCCTTCCAGCCGAATGAGTTATCCATGGCCATGAGCTGAGTGGTAATCTCAGCAATTCTGGTTTTCATGGCAAGGATAGAGTCACGAGCATCGGACCAGTTGCTGATGAGCATGTCCTTGACTAAATTGCATAACATGTTTTTCATGAGCCAATAATGGTTTATCTGGCTTTGTTCCTAACCTGTCGCTAACTTCTGGTTTAGGACTCTCCCCTCCTAGGCTTCCACGAGGATTCCAAACTGAGAAGAGATGTGGGGTTCATAGTCGATCGAGACTTGTAAGTTACAACCGCGTTGGGATTTTCCTCTTCCCGAGCTTGCTCGTCTTGGCATTCCTCTCTGACGCAACATGATAGCCAGGCTTAACCTCACCTTCTAGAAATTAATGGGATGAGGATTGCTGATAAAAACTAACCAAATAAAGGTCAAACTTCCAGACACACAGAGAGCTTCCAGACGCACAGAGAGCCCAGAAATGCTCAGAGCCAAGCTGAACCTAACCAAAATGTCAAAATAGTTTGCCATGGCTCTCATATCCTCCTTTCGACCTGCCATGGTACCTGTGCGCATTGAATTTCTTTGCAGAGCTATGAAAGTTGGGAGGAATACCAGCCGTTGCCAACCCACGTTGCAGGTGCCGAAGTGACATGAAGAGCTTCTCCCACGTGTGATGGACGTTGAAGGTTTTGGGGCCTCATGATGTCGAGGTTGATAGATGGGCCAGACTCATGATGCTCACCATGCGGCAGGCTTAAAATAGATAGCATGCACTTATGCATCTACTATATTTTATCAATATATTCTACACTACCATCCTACCCACCTTAACTCTAACATACACTGTGTGTGTGTGTGTGTGTGTATATATATATATATATATATTATAATTTTGATATCTACTCTACACATTTTACCATATTAATGTGCCAGACCATATGTTATTGGATTATGTGAAGAGAAATTTGTCACATTGAGTTTCACATTTTTAAAAGCAGGTTCCTATTCACCCAATCTACTACTCCCGCATATGGTTGTTTTCAAACCTATGCTATTTTCCTTTACACATCTTATGGGTATTAACTCTTAGAATAATAACGTTGAAATGCATATGTTAGGATATTGTTATACTGTTAGTGTACGTGTAGTTTTAGATCCACTATTGTAGGAGTTTATTGAAGGCTTTCAAGCCTATATATTTGTAACTTGTATATATGATTAATTAAGTTGTGTTGAGCGTTAGTTTCACCTTTACTATTTTCCCCATGTGGCTTGTTGTTTTGTGTTCCTCTGATCATCTAATTTGGTATTAGAACCTGTTGTTGTGAGAATCTGATTGGCTTGATGTTGAGAAGCCCACTGTGGATTGTTGTGCAAGACTATTTGTTGTTGCTGAAGATTGTTGGAGATCGTTGATCTTGGTGCGTTGTGACTGTGTTGTACAAGTGAGGATACCATCGTCGCTGAGTGAGGGGTAGCTGCCTGGTACAGAGGTTGAAAGAGTATTTGCTGGTAAATTTATTCCATTGTTGTCGGAGGTGAGATAGCTGTGAGTGAATGTCGCCTAAAGGATTTTGTTGTTTGCGTGAAGGATTTGTTGTTGAGGGTAGCTGAAACAGGAGGCCACATAATCGGTGTGTGAAGAAAGGATCGTTACTTATGTGTAAAACGCTGATAGAAAAGGAGTCTATTGTGTGAGATCACAGGTTTATTGTTGGAGATCGTTGAGGTTAGAAGAGCCATCAATGCACAGAGGTAGTGTATGGTTTTGTTTGTGTGTGTGGAAACCAGGTTATCGGTTTACAATACCAATAAATCATATGTATTGTAATACCCCCTGAATTAATAATTATTATTAATTCTGCTGGAAAATACTTTGATTATTTTTTTCTTATTTTTGATAGAAAAAATCAAGAATAAAACAATTTGTAATACAACACTCTTATTTAATAAAAAAAATGTTGAAGGAGAACAAAAATGGATATAGTTGTTGAAGAGTGTTTGCTAAGCCACAAAAGGAAAAGACAAGTGGCAAGAGCCACTGAGTGAGAACTCAAGATTCAAGAGACATCATCCCCAAAAATCAAGTTTGCACTCCTAGTTGAGTGCTAAAGAGAAAGAGGCTCATAAATGACCAAGTCCTAGGCAAAATGCTATATAGTAGTATGTCCATGAGAAGCACGAGGTTAGAATTGGATGGGGATTAACATATGTGAAATGCAAGAGATGGCGAGTTGAAGGAATTTTCTCTTATGGTTCAACAAACATGCTTGGGGATTCTAGAGCAAGTAATTTGGCTGCTCTGGGAGTTGGTTGAGAGGAACAAATTCTCCACTTTTGTTTTCCCAGCATTGGTGCTAGGTTCATACTCTGTTTTCTTATGATTGATTTTAGTTGCAGTGGAATGTGAGTTTTAATTTTGAATTCCCGTTACACTTGCAGGAAGTAGTGTTTATGCATTTTTGTAAAACAATTATCCATGTTTTTCTGTAGTATATCAGATCTGTATAATGTTAGATTAATTCCTAATGCATCTAAGATCGAGCATCCATACCCGCATCAAGGATTGCTAGTAATGTTATTACTGTAGAAATTAGTGATTCATTCTTAGCATAATTATTTAGGTCTGACGGTTGTTGATCTGTTATGGTTTCGAATCCAATACTTGAATGATTTAGAATTGATGAGTCTCCATCCAACGGATTGAATCCTCAGTTTTAAACTGTATCATGTATGCCTACTTTTAACTATGTTTTTCCCGTTTGTATCGATTCTGCTTGAATCTTTCATAATTCTTAATTATGAAATATGAATGTCGACTGAATCGTTGATGCTTGTCTTAGCATAGATCTGTATTATTCAGTGTCATGACTGAAATCCATTTTTCTATAGAGAAACCTTAATTAAATGTTACAGATCTCATAACCGACTTAGTATGGGCGGTTATATGTTTATTACTTCATGTTTAGACGGTAGAATCTAGAAAAGGTTTAAGCATCAAGATAGTCTCCATATCTAGTTAAACTGACAATAAAAAAGCCCCTCAATTTAGACCAAAACCCTTTGAACCCGCATTTATTAAAGTGTAAAATCCGCAATCCACGTTGTGAAAGGTGTTGATCCACAATGAAATAAAATCAACTGTTGAGATCTAATCCGCAAGAAGATCAATGGCTGACAGGAGCTGTAGAAGGTTAATTGTGGAATGATAATTTTGTAGAAAGTGTAAAATCTGCAATCTGCATTGCGAAAGGTGTTGATCCGTAAAGAAAGCAGATCAACAGCCGAGATCGAAGCCACAAGAAGATGAATGGCTGAAAGGAGTTGCAGAAGGTAAATTGGAGAATGATAATTTTGTAGGTTAAAGTGTAAAATATGCAATCCCCAGTCTGCATTGTGGAAGGTGTTGATATGCAAAGAAAGCACATCAATGGTCAAGATCGAAGCCACAAGAAGATCAACGGCAGACAGGAGTTGTGAAAGGTAAATTGCGAAACGATAATTTTGTAGGTTAAAGTGTAAAACCTGTAATCCACAAGCTACATTGAAGAAGGTGTTGATCCAGAAAGAAAATTAGATCAACAATTGAGATATAAGCCGCAAGGAGATCAAAGGCTCATAGGAATTGCGCAATACCAAATTGCGGAAGAACAATTTGAAAAAGTTGGATGGTTTTCCCGCAATTCGAAATCCACATTGCGGAAGGAGTTGATTTGCAAAAAACGTTAGATCGACAATGGATATTGAAGCTGTGAAGGGATTGATGGATCATAAGAGATGCGGTAGTTTCATTATGGAATGCACAGCGGATTTAGATCGACGATGGAGATTGAAGATGCAATGAGATCAACGGCTCACATGAGTTGCAGAAGCTAAATTATGGAAATATAATTTTATAAGTTTAAAAATGTAACCTGCATTCCACAAGGTTAAAGTGTAGATCCATAATGGCATCAGATTGACAGTTGAGATTGAGGCTGCGAGGAGATCGACGACTCACAGGAGCTGCAGAAGCTAAATTGCGGAAAGATAAGTTTATAAGTTTAAAAATGTAACCCGCAATCCGCATTGTGGAAGTGTTGCTGTGAGAGGCTGATGTGGAAGGTTAATTTGTTTATAGTGTACATGATCCCTGCAACCCGCAATCCGTAGTGGCGGAAAGGTCATTGTGGAAGGAAATTTGTGAAATGCGGAAGGACAACCATGGAAGTAACAATAAACTTAGAAATAGGTTTAACAGTGAAGTGTTTTGAAAGCTATTTTGGTTCAGGATTAGACTTTGAGTTGAGGAAAGAATGATTGAACATCTAATGTGAAGTTTGTCCAATAAACTCTTAAAATTTAAAGAATTCCCTATTACAGTTAGGGTTTTTAATGATTTGTTTGTATCTATATGCTATAGAATTTTTTTTATCTATGTTGTTGGGCTAGGAAAGGAGACAAGGAAGAAGCTCAAGCGCAAGGAAAAGAAGGTACATTACGTAAGCGACAAAAAGGAAGAGAGATCGCAAAGGAAACAAAGGGACCAGAGTAGGTGGAAAAAAGATGCGTGAGGCGGAGGAAAGGTAAGCATACAGGTGATAACAGTTGGAAAGCGACAGGTGAAGATCATGTCCGTTAAAGATGATGTAAGCATGTTGTAATGCACGTATGAAGGAATATTTTGTAAGTCATGCCTATAGTTCCTTGTGTCAGTCCATGATAGCCTGTTCTGATAGCTGATCACGACCTGTAACTGATAAACAGTATGTAGTCAACCATGTGTGGTTTGATAGAAGCTATAAATAAGAAGAAAATTGTTCTGTATAAGGGTTGGTTTTTTGTTGGAATTTTTTGGGTTTTGTTGGCTATTGTTATTGCCCTTTTTCATTGATTGTTTTGGGTTTGGTTTTCTAGAGCCAAGGATGCCATTTTTTATGTGTTTGAGTTAGGTTTAGTGGAAGGGAAGCCTCATAGAGGAGTCTAGTAGTAGTAGGAGGCTGTTGAGCCACGAATCTTATAGCCGTGTGTGCAGACCACCAGGAATAGAAGGGATCTGCAGCTGAGTGCACAGACGGTAGATAGAAGAGTCAATCCAAGTTGTGTGAGGGTTAGTAGGAGTAGATAGAAGAATAAACTAGAGATCATGAGAGCAAGAAATCTGAGTCATAACAAACATATCATAAGATTGGTCTGCAATTCGTAGACTGCAAGGTGCTATATCCATTTATCATCCTAGATGAAGAGCACCTTGGTGGTTTTTCCTAGATGGTTTGTTATCACTCCAAGAAACACTTTGTGGTTGTAGACCAAAGGTGCTTGGTAACTTAAGAAATTATAATAATCGAAGTGTGGATCAATAGGATAATTGAGAAGACTAAGCAGTAAGACAACATGTCATGCCTCTAAATAAGCCAGTGCTTCGAGAAATTAAATATCAGCTACAATAAATAATCAAGGTATGAAGAAAGACATTCAAGATAACCAAATACAGAGTTGTAGGGTCATACAAGAATATAAAGAAGATCTAATTCATCCATGAGCTGTATCAGAAGATGACAGTTCTGAACAACTGAACTGAATAGAATCAAATATAGAATAATGGAAATTGTGGACAGACTGATATCTAATGACCAAAGAAAACTGTGATTCATATAGCAAGAGAGTGTCAAGTACATAGCCCAAAATGTATCCAAACTTGAACCCCCTGCTCAGCCTCAGTACTTAGGCTTTATAGCCTTTACAAAATATTCTACAGATCCTAAAAACATGGATCTGTTGAGTTAACTAAAACACTAACTGGACAGCAAATGCAAAAAGATAGGGACTGATCCCTAAAATCAAGGAAATGACAATGAGTTGGTCTTGTTTCTAGTGCTCGATGGTTGATGAAGTGAAGTTAGCCTCCCAAGGCTCGGTGAACTTTGATTGGAACATAACAGAAATGCTCTTGATCATGTGGCACTTGAACTTAGAGTTGTTTCCTCGAAAAGATGCTTAAAATTAGCCAAAACGCCCACTTGACTTAGATCTCATTTAAAATCCCTTTGGATACTGATAGGATAATTCATAATTCATTTGTTTTAATCGGCCTCTTTCCATTCCATCTAACACATCCGAGATCTGGGCGAAAATTAAAGGAAACTGTGAAAACAGGCTTTCGGCGGCTAACTCTTCTGCCGATTTCATGCCTTAGCTGCTGAAAGTCAGCCCTTTCGGCAGCTAATGAGCTCTGTGAGGCTCGCCTAAGCTGCCGAAAGCTGAAAATTGTCCAAAATTTTTAGAATAACAAAAGACGCTGTCCTGTAACAGGTTTGCTTAGAAATTTTTGACACGTGATCTTTCAGGGAAATTTTGGCTGACTTCCCAAGCTCTAAAACCAAATATGAAAGCACCAGTGGATAGATTATGATCTGTAGATGTCAATTGACTATTAGAACATGCAAAATGGACATTCCACGACTGAGAAAATTGATTTTTCCCAAAGGCAGTTTTTTCTGGAAATTCTACAGGTTTCGGCAGTTAAGCCTTATGTCTGTTTCGTGCTTTAGCTGCCGAAAATGACCTGTTTCGGCAGTTAACTAACTTTTCACAGACAAGCTTAGCTGCTGAAAGATGAAATTTTGCATTTTGAAGACTAAGACTTAGATGAATGAAAATTTCAACTATGCACATCAAAATTAGACCTCTTAATGAACTCCAAAAAATTTCTTTTAAAATTTTTTGACTCTATTCTATCTCCTAAAATAATAAAATTTGACATGGTTATTTTAGGAGATAACATCTGGCTCCTACTCGGGGATGGAATCCTCCCAGTGAGGTTCCGAAGAACCTAGTAGTTCCAGTAGCCTTTAGCATTGGGCATGGAGTCATCTAGCTTCTGCAACTGTTCCTCTGCTAGCTTGCTTGCAGTCTGCCTGTAGCCTGCCTTTATTTAACCAAGTCAACTACTATTTCTGCTGCAAACTGGAAAAAAGAAATGCTCGGGCAGCGAGCTTATTTCCTACTCCTACACTAACCAGCTCTGCCATTTTTTAAGTGAATGCTGATTTCCATAGCAGCCATCTAAGCAATTTGGATACTGAAAACATCTCATCTTTCTCGCCAATTAGCAAATGATGTTTGACATGAATCAACAATAATACGAAGTCTTCCAGGAAACCATACTTACCCAGACACACTGGCAAGCTAAGGAAATCTGAAATCTCCAGGTTCTTTGAAAAGTATAGGTTAATGAAAACTGCCACTGGATCCTTAAAAGGAAGATAAGTAACATGCTGCTCCTCGGAAAACAGCTGCACATCTATGGCAGCCTCATGCTCAGCCATGATTGTTTCTCTACAAGAGGACTGATCATCTTCTTGTCTTCTTGAAATTAGTGATTGATCATCAAAGATGGTAACTTCCTCCTCAAACAAATGTACACAAGATGGTGACAGAATAGGTTTTATATCATATGAATTTTGATCAGCTGAAAATATGTAGTTACCTATATCATCATTAGTTACCATAGGCTCTTCTTGATTTGCAAACTGGTCATAAACTTCATAGCCATACCTGTCTCTGGAATACTCTGCACATACTGAAGAAACTGATTCTGAATCTGAAATGTACTTACCCTCAGGCTGCTGGTCCAAATATGTTTCATACCCACAGCTTTCATACTCGGAATCTGAAATGTCATGACTGTCTTCTTGCACATATGTTTGCATATTTTCAGAGTCAGCCTGCATTCTGATCCACCTAGATGCACAGATGTTTTCCTCTACCTCTTGCGCATCTTCAAACAACTGGGTTAATGATGAAGACTCCCTTTCTAGCAGAAGAAGGGCGAGTTCTGAATGAAGACACATAACATAGTGTATCATAGCAGCTGTTTCTGTAGGTCTGATCTCCAAGGGCATGTCATGATACACAGTTAAACTTTCGATTGAAAATAGGAAAAGTTTGACTCCGCTCTCTCTTCAAAGCATAAAAGTCAGCAAGGTAAGAATCAAAAGATTTGTATTTGCCCCAATACTTCAGGAAAGCATTAGAGAAC
>LPNX010374973.1:0-11896 GCA_001517045.1 Pseudotsuga menziesii
TTGGACGGGCTTTTATTTTTACTGTACAATTTTATGGTAAATTTTTTTATTTCGGATGGCTATATTTATGTTATGGCTTAGCTGAAGGAAGATGCTTTAGACCGAAATAATATGGTATTTTTTATATCTATTCCAAAATTTCTTAGTTCATTTGAAGCTTTTGAACAGCAATAATGTCTAGTGATATTAATGATATTTAATTAGAGAATAGACACAACATCTCTAATTAATTAATATTATAAAGAAAGTTTAGACATGAATTGTAATTAATTATACTAAATATAATAAATTTTATCCCACGGGAATTTTTATTATATTTATGTAATTAATTAGAATAAAATATTGAATTATTTATAACTTACCCACAAGAATTATGAATTAATAGTTTTATCATGAAGAATATTTGAATCTACTTGAATTAAAAATTTAGCCCACAGGCAATTTTTATGTCATTAGATTCAATCTTAAAGCATGAATTTACATTGGTAAAACATGAAATTTTATTTGGTCTCAATTTTAACGTAAGCATGTGATATTTATTTTTATGCAGTTGTACAACCTGCAAATTTATCTGAAATTCGTTGTGATATTCCTGAACTTAAGGGAGATAACTATAAGGTCTCGAAGGAGAGAATTCTCCTTCATTTGGGATGGATGGACATAGATTATGATATTAGGAAAGATGAACCACCAGCACTCACCCATACCAGCACTGCAGCGGACATCACGCTTTATGAGCGATGGGAGCGATCTAATCGTTTAAGCATGATGTTCATTAAGACTAAAATTTCAGCTCGTATTCGTGGTTCAGTTGATCAGTATGAAAGGATCCAAGATTTGCTAAAAGCCATTGATGATCAATTCGTCACTTCAGACAAGGCACTAGCAAGCACCCTAATCATGAAGTTCTCATCCCTAAGGCTCACTAGTGTGAAAGGTGTGCGCGAGCACATCATGCAAATGAGGGACACTGTGGCTCAATTGAAGAAACAAGAGGTTGAAATATCAGAGTCTTTCCTGGTGCACTACATCCTGAACACCCTTCCGCACCAATATGGACCTTTCAAAATCTCATACAACACACATAAGGATAAATGGTCAATAAATGAACTCATGACCATGTGTGTTCAAGAGGAAGAAAGACTGGTGATGGAACTGGGAGGAAGTGCAATGCTGGAAACGCATAGGAAGGGCAAATCTCAAGCCAATAAGAAAGGGAAAGGTAAAGTACCTCCCCAAATTGATATTAAGAAGGTTTCCAAGTGTTTCTCCTATAAAAAGAAGGGACACATGAAGAAGGAATGTGAAAAATTTCAGAAATGGCTTGCGGACAAAGGTAATGCAATCTCGTTTGTTTGTTATGAATCTAATATGGTTAATGTCAATATTAACACTTGGTGGATTGATTCTGGATCGACAATTCACATTTCGAATTCCTTGTAGGGTTTGCAAAACCTAAGGAAGCCAGTGGGAAGTGAGAAAAGCATCTTATCAGGAAACAAGATGGGCTCGCATGTGGAAGCTATAAGAACATGCTATTTGACTTTAAGCAGTGGTTTTGTTTTAGAATTAGAAAAGGTCTTTTATGTTCCAAGTTTTTCTAGAAACTTGATTTCAGTTTCAAGACTTGTACATTTTGGATATTCCTTTAACTTTTCAGAAACATCCGTCAATTTATTTTATAAATCTGATTATGTTGGGAATGGTATTTTGTCTGATGATCTTTACTGCATTAATTTACAAAACAATGTCACTTATGATTCAATGCATGTTCACACTGGCACTAAAAGATGTGTTATTAATGAAGATTCCTCTACATTATGGCACCGGAGGTTAGGTCATATCTCCATAGAAACAATTAAAAGGTTGGTAAATTAAAAAGTACTTAATACTCTGGATTTCACTGATTTTGAGACTTGTGTGGATTGCATAAAAGGAAAGCAGACCAACAAGTCAAAGAAAGGTGCCAATAGGAGTTCGGACATATTAGAGATCATACATACTAATATATGTAGTCCAGAGATGGACTCACATGGTCAGAGATACTTCATCTCTTTTATAGATGATTACTCACGATATATGTATCTCTACATGCTTCATAATAAGAACGAAGCATTAGATGCCTTTAAGATATTTAAGGCTGAAGTAGAGAAACAATGCGGCAAGCAAATTAAGATCGTGAGATCAGATAGAGGTGGAGAATATTATGGTAGATACACAGAAGATGGACAAGCACCTGGGCCATTCGCTAAATTTCTTCAAGAGCATGGGATTGTTGCCCAATACACCATGCCTAATTCACCCGACCAGAATGGTGTAGCAGAAAGAAGAAACCGAAATTTATTGGACATGGTGTGGAGTATGCTTAGCAGCTCCAATATTCCTAAATCCTTGTGGACTGAAGCACTTAAGACGATAGTGTATATATTAAACTAAGTTCCAACCAAGGCCGTTCCTAAAACGCCATTTGAATTATTGAAAGGTTGGAAACCGAGTTTGCGACATATGAGCGTTTGGGGATGCCCGTCTGAGGTGAGAATATATAATCCACAAGAAAAGAAGCTAGACCCAAGGACCATTAGTGGGTATTTCATTGGATATGCTGAAAGGTCTAAAGGTTACAGATTTTATTGTCCATCTCACAGCACTAGGATTGTGGAATCAAGAAATGCAAAATTTCTTGAAAATAACTTGATCAGTGGGAGTGATCTAACCAGGAACATAGTTTCCGAGAAGGATCATTCTGAATCTCAACCTTCCACCTTAAGTGATAGATTGGTTATTGTTCATAGCACTCCTCAAGTACAAACTCGTGTTGAACAACCAATTGTTGAAGTTCCACAAGCTGCTGACGACATTCTAGTGGATCAGGTAGTTCAAGAGTTTCCAAGCACTTTTGAACAACGAGTTGAACCACATACTTCTCAAGAAGATAGTGATACAACATTGAGAAGATCTACTAGACTAAGGAGATTAGCAATTCCTGATGATTATGTTGTGTATCTACAAGAATCTGACTTTAACGTTGGAGCCAAAAATGATCTTGAGTCCTTTTCACAAGCCATGAGATGCAAAGAATCAGAATTATGGTACGATGCCATGAAGGAAGAGATGAATTCTATAAAGAGTAACGAAGTCTGGGATCTTGTTGAGTTTCCTAATGGTGCAAAAGCAATTGGATGTAAATGGGTCTTTAAGACAAATAAAGACTCATTGGGCAACATTGAGAGATACAAGGCTAGACTTGTTGCTAAAGGATTCGCTCAGAAAGAAGGAATCGACTACACGAAGACTTTCTCTCCTGTATCTAAGAAATATTCCTTGCACTTTATTATGGCATTAGTAGCCCATTTCGACTTATAGTTGCATCAAATGGATGTGAAAACAACTTTTCTAAATGGAGATATAGAGGAGGAGGTTTACATGAAACAACCTAAAGGATTCCCCTCTAGTGATGATGAGCAATTGGTTTGCAAGCTCAAGAAATCCTTATACGGTTTAAAACAAGCATCCTGCCAATGGTATTTGAAATTCCATAATATAATTTCTTCTTTTGGTTTTGAAGAAAACATTATGGATCAATGTATATATCTAAAAGTTAGTGGGAGTAAAATTTGTTTTCTTGTTTTATATGTGGATGACATTTTGCTAGCAACCAATGATAAGGGTATGCTAGATGAAGTGAAACAATTCCTCTCTAAAAATTTCGATATGAAGGATATGGGTGAGGCATCTTATGTCATTGGCATTAAGATCCATAGAGATATATTTTGAGGCCTCTTAGGACTATCTCGGGAAACCTATATTAATAAAATTTTAGAGAGATTTTGGATGAAGGATTGTTCACCAAGTATATCTCCCATTGTGAAGGGTGATAGGTTCAATTTGAACCAATGCCCGAAGAACGACCTTGAAAGGGAAAAAATGAAGAACATTCCATATGATTTTGCTGTCGGAAGCCTAATGTATGCTCAGGTATGCACAAGACCTGACATTGCATTTGTTGTGGGAATGTTGGGACGATATCAGAGTAATCCAGGTATAGACCACTGGAGAGCTGCAAAGAAAGTAATGAGGTATCTTCAAGGAACTAAATACTACATGCTTATGTATAGACGGACGGACAATTTGGAATTAATTGGCTACTCCGATTCTGACTTTGCTGGATGTGTTGATTCATGCAAATCAACATCAGGATACATTTTTATGATGGCCGGTGGAGCTGTATCATGGAGGAGTGCCAAGCAGACCTTGATTGCCACTTCCACTATGGAAGCCGAGTTCGTCTCCTGTTTTGAGGCTACTTTACATGGTGTATGGCTTAAGAGTTTCATTTCTGGGCTTAGAATTATGGATTCTATCTCTAATCCATTAAGAATGTATTGCGACAATTCAGCTGTTGTTTTTATGGCTAAAAACAACAAAAGTGGGAGTCGAAATAAACACATCGACATTAAGTATTTAGCCATCACGGAACGTGTTAAAGCAAAGAAAGTGGTAATTGAGCACGTCAACACTGAGTTGATGATTACTGATCCTTTGAATAAGGGCATGCCACCATTTAAATTCAAGGATCATGTACTGAATATGGGACTTGGTTCCATTATGTAGTTTCTCATTGTATGGACAATGTTATTTTTAATGAAATTCTTAATTGCTGTTTTTTCTCATACATATGTGCACCTTAATTTAATTTGAGAAAATTCATCTATGAGGACCAAGAATAAACATAAGGTTTATTCATTAAGAAATTGTTGCCACATAAATTAAAATAGCAATAAATACATAGTTATACATGGATGGTAATACTTGTCATAAGAGGACTTATCGCCATGATTCTTGTATCTATTACTTAATACAGATTGTCAATAGGTCTTAATATGAGACATTAAGTTTGGAAGTATGGACCAAGTGGGAGAATGTAAGCTCCTACATCCACATCCATTCAACGGGCCGACTGTTCATCTTCTTCATCCACTCAACTGCCAACGGTTCATTTGGTTTGGCAACAGTTTTCTTTTGGGAGCTATTAGAGTGGTCCATCTCCTAGATTTGTGGAACATACGATACATAGCCCACAAAATCTTGATGGGAGCTTGTCTATTTAAAACCCCTGTTGGTCCCCAAGCTCACTAACTCAATCCCCTTCAGTTTTACACCATCAAGAAAGAGTGAGCAGAGCTTGGAAGTACCGGACAAGAAGCTAAAGCTTGTGGAACAGGGAAATCTTCTACAGCAAGTCAGTAGCACCAATGGCTGGAGGTATGATCTATTCAGTGTTCCTATTTCGATTCTGTTTCAGTGTTTATTATTCCGCATTGTCCAGAATCAGAATTTTTGCTAACACATATCTCCTAGAGCCATTTAGAATCTCACAACATATGCTTGTGACTGATTATAATGCTTATTATTAAAGACATAAAAGGATATACCCTTCACTTCTTAGAGCCCAAACAATATATATATATATATAGTTTCTTAAATGTTTGATTCTGCAATTTCTGCGTGGAGGAGTATGTCTCAGTTCCTTGACACAATCTCTGCACATTCTATGACCTCTGTAGTCAAAACATGTGACCTACATTATTCGTCTCTCTATGTACCTTGTGACCTAATCTCATCCTTCAGAACTGCACAACCCCGTTCATTTGGTATTCAACTTACGTATAATCTGAAAAACAATTGTGATCTCATAACCCCCTTCGATTTTAGAGTTCCATTTGATAGATGTGATCTACGATATTTGACACAATATATTCATCCAGTGATAAATGGACTCATAGCTGCGATCTTCATAATACATTAAACCCAAAATATATATTTTGAATCATTTTCTCAAAGAAACTCCAATTATGATCTTAGACACACACACAAGCACATATATATTGAACTCAAAAACATGTTGTTCTAGAATGATTTGAATTTGGGCCGACGTATCAATCTCAACTCAGGCATTTTTTATGTGATTTGTTTTGTAAGGAGGGCCAAGTAACACCTATTGTTCAATGTTTGCTTGTGTTGGCTTATGTGTAAGCTTCCAACTCTTCAATGCTTCATCTTTGTATGGGCTTCTTTCTCATTTCAAGGACTTCTTCAACAATGTCCTTCAAAATTGGGGATCTTCAAACTTGTAAGGGTTTCAATCTTTTTCTATATTTTTCAACACTTGTTTGGAGAGGCTTCTTCAACGAGCTTCTAGGTTCATCATTGTTCTTTCAAAATTATTGATTTGAGGGGTTTTTCTCTTCCTAAGACATCATCATAGTGGCATTAAGCACCATCAAACTTACAAGAACATGTGTGATGGCTTCATCATTATGTACATCAAGCCACCATATCCAAATCATCATAGTAACTATGTCATTATGGTACAAAGAAATCTATTATTCTCTTCAAGCACATCATGAAAGGGACTATCATTTGTGTGGGATTCATACCTTAACACATCACAACAAATAACCACAGAATGGTTCATTTGGCCCATTTGGCATTCCAATTCCCATTTAGGCTTCAATGCCCAAGCTACCATGTCTTCCTTTCCACGAACATTTGTCACTACTTGACATGTCATCAACCTCTAAATTACCCTTCTCATTAATGGTTTGTCATCAATGACAACCTTTATCATATTAGAGGAAATTTCACCCCAAAATGGGCCTCCTAAAAAAATTTAATAAAATAATAGTTAAAATAATAAAATAATATTTTTTAATTTTGGAAGAAGAAAAGAAAAAACTATTTTTTTCTTTGTATTTTCGACATATCTCCCTGTTTTTTTACTCAAATTTTGATTGGAAGAGCTCATTGGATGTGGAATTAAATTCCTCTTCCAACGAGTACCCACTCGACATACTTTTGATGGACCCTGCTACCCCAAAAACAAGAAATACCTGGAAAAAAAAAAGTGATGATGTTGTCATCATCACATTTTTTCAGGTATTTCTTGTTTTTCGGGTAGCGAGGTTTGTCAAAAGTATGCCGAGTGGGTACTCGTTGGATGCAAAATTTAATTCCGCATCCAACGAGCTCTCCTGATTGAAAGTTGAGTAAAAAAACGGGGAGATATGTTGAAAATACAAACAAAAAAAGTAGTTTTTTTTATGATACATATCCCCAAATTTATATTTAAAAATTGTTTAAGACCTATACGGTATTTCAAATTTAAATCAATTTCATTGGCTAACACATGATCACATGGAATTTGATTTAAAGTTAAAAGGTCCATTTTGAGTTGAAATTTCCTCTGATGCATCACAAATCTTTAGTGAAATTTAGACTCTAAAATGGGTTTACACTTCAAGTGATTTGATCCCTCTGTAAGCTTGATAGAGTTAGAGTTAAGATGAATCTTTACTGATATCTATAACATTTAAAATATACAAACTCTTTCTCTTACATTATATTTGTATATTTACTTAATTTTATGCACTAAAGGAACTTTTTCTACAAATTTAGATACCTTCTATTATTTTCCATATTTTACAAACCATGGCTATTAATTCGAGAGGAAAGTCCAACTATTTTTTTTAATGAGGTAACTATTATAGACCATGGCCATTAATTCGAGAGTGAATTCCAACTATTTTTTTAGTGATGTAACCGTATCATTTATTGGTCACATTTAAAAAAAATGATGTGGGCAACATTGGAATACATCGAAACAAAAATACTAGCATACCCCCAAAGAGGGGGAAATGAAACATCGAAGAGAACTTCGATATTTCAAAAATGAGAGAAAGTTGGGTGTAAATAATATAAGTTTATGTGATTAAAGAAATTCTAGGAAAATAAGTGAAAGTAAGTTACATCAAACTTCTAAGTTGCCACATAAGTCAAAATAAGTTTCCTCCAAAAGGATTTTGTACACAAAGTTTTTAAATTTGAAAACATTTGGTGAATAAGTCAATGTTTTCACTTTGATCCTTTGAATGCCAATAGAATCTTATAAATCAATTAGGTCCAAAAATCCAAGGGGCATAGTTATATGATTTTTCCAAGTTTTAGGTAGATTTAGAGAACCTCAAAACCCTTGGATGTGGAGGAACTATACCTTTGAAACTGAGACCTGACCTAGACGTGGAGAGACTATACCTTTGAAATTGAAACTTGAACTATGCAAGACATCAAAATTTATGCACATCATAATTTACACAAGTGACACCATTTTTCTTGTTGACCATTCACGTGGGTCCACTTATAATCTCATGTATTAAATATCATTGAATGGCCAAAGAAGGTTGATAGGTGAAGAAAATATTTTGTTTCAAGTTTTTAATATCCCAAGTCAATATTCCTATTGAATATTGATAGTATATAGTCAGGTTGTCCATTAGTAGCTTGTTTCTTAGTTTTCATGATGTAATGGATGCAGAAGCCAACCCCCTTCTGCGCACATATTGTAGCTCATGGGGCACAAGTTTTGACAGACGTAACAATTCCATTGAATTTATTTTTACCTTTTCTCTTCACTACACGTAAAGGAAAAGGCATGGTTCCTTTCACTCCTTGCGGATCCCAAAACCATCATGATGGAATGTGGAGTCCCTATGAGTCGTAAGCTTTGATATATGAAACTAAAAATTACAATCCAACAAACAAAAAGTCATTTTCTTACTGTCACGTTTCTTTGCAAAATAACTAATATATATATGACCGCTCATTAGACTCCCATAAACCTTTCTTCAACCTTTAGAATCACATTTAATTTTTTATTTATTTTCAAGTTCTGCAACTTCGGTTAGCTCCATTGGTAGAGCTCATTTCTAAATTAAAAAAATTTCAAAACCATAGCAGCATCTTGACCTGTTGATTTTTAAAATCCCAACCAACCTTCAAATCACCCATGTGTTTTCCACTACAATTCCTTTTTGGCTCACGAATTTTGGGTTTTCAGATGTACAAATTGAGTCTCTAGTGGACCTACATAGTCGTGTTTTAGATGATATGCATGACCTCCAGCAAGGATGATTTTAAGGGCGAATTTAAGCCCATGGGAAAATTTTAAGGGGTAGCCAAAAAAGGTGGGCAAATTTTTATATTAAAATGTTGTTTATTTATTTAATAAATTAGCCCATTATTTATTTTATATATAGCTAGCCCAAGTTAAATCGCCTTCATCACGAAACAGGGAAAAAATGGAAAATGAAATTTACCCGAGGAAAATATTGCTATTTTCCCACATTCGCCCTAATTTTTCTGATTGGGAGGAGAAATGAAGATGGTTCGCCCCAGATTTATGGATAATAGGTTAAATAATTGGTAATTCTCCTTGGATTTATGGATAATAGGTTAAAATTTGGTATTTCGTCGAGGATTTATGGATCTTTGGGTAAACTGTTCTTACTTTGACCTCGATTGGGGTAAATTGGACATAGTTCATCCTGGATTTGGGTTTATGGACAATTATTTGAGAAAAACATGGAGATTTGGTCAATTGGGGGGAGTGTTTTTACTAGATTTGGTCCATATTTGAGAAAAATGTGGATGTTTTTTACCTATATAATGCTGCAAGAGTCAGGCTCCACATCAATCTTGATTTCAATTGCAAATCATGTCTTTATAGTGGCTGAGTGGGTTTCAATTTCATGGAAAGCAATTTCACAAGGTTTCTTCTATCTGCAGGATTTTTACAGGTTAGTTTATTGAATCTTCTTTAAATTATTTCTTCTCTGGTTTATGGTAGAAGGTTGAAGTTGCATCATCACAAAATTTTGCTAGTCTCAAACCATCATGATTCATAATCGTCCGATATTCGACAGGCATTCACCCATTGTACTTCACCATGATTCATTATATACTTGAATATCTCAAATCTATTCACCATCTCTAAAGCATATGGAAGTGAAATGCCCCAAATTTTCACTTTGGGATAGGATCGATCTAACAAAAAGTCAATGGAATCAGCAAAAAAAGCATATAGATAGGGTGTCAGGGGGCATATTTTCCTAATAGATTGGTGGAGAAGAATACGAGGATATAGCCTTCCAAACCCTCTACCCTTGTCCCATTTCACTGGAATATATATAAAATATATAGGAAGGAATTATCGTATTTCATTTTCTCTTTTATAAAGTTATTCTGATAATGTATGAAGTTAAATCCCTAGTATAGCCTGCTCGTTGTTCATTCACTCTATAACTAAACTAAAATATCCAAAAATATGAATTTGAAAGAGTATCGTCAACAACCTTTCACGCACTATGGATAGGGATTAGTTCAGTTTTGATTGTTCTAGGATTAGCACGGGTTCAGATAGTCAAAAGTGTTCTGTAATAGCCTACTGTTCCAGTATTATATCTTCCACTTCCAAAGCTAGTTGTTATATAGCCATTTCCTGCTGATTGAGATCTCGCACCTTTCTCAATTCCGAGCGTGCATAATCAAAACATCCACACTAGTTCCTTGTAGAAATCACCAGATATCTCGAGTCTAAAAACAATAGCTAGGAGAGTACTGTTGTTTTTCAGTAATTGGGGTTTTTCAACTTCAGTCCAAAGAAAATAGCTAGGCTAGTGCAGCCCTTCCATTTCTGGATCGCCTTCTCTTTTCATTTATTATTCCTTCACTTTTGTCTCATGGGCCCTCTTCCCACACGTTCCATCCAATAGCATCAACATAACGATTCAATTCTCTATTGGGCATTTTATATGCGAACGTGGATGCTTTTGTTGAGTGCAGGGGTAAGGATTTTGGTGGATGGGCATTCTTATTATTTTTTAATTTGATCACACCCCCTTTTGGAGACCAAACAAAAGAGAACATATAGATGGAGTCCTAGTTATTACATAGTACACATTAATTAGGATCTAAGGCTCAAGAGCTCAAGAGCCCAAAAGCATATCCCAACCTTCAATATAGAGTCAATTAGTGGTTGAATTTATGAAAAAATCTATTTTAATATTTTAGTAGACACTAGTGGAAAATGAGAGATTAGTGACTAGGAGACCAAAAACTTTGGTCACCATAGATTTTTTCAAGAGATAAATGACCAAAATTGATAAACTTAAGTGAGTTAACTAAAAAAGACCAAGATAAATGACCACTTTTGGTCACGGGATAAAACTAAACTAAAAAGGACCAAGATAAATGACCAAAATTGGTCATGGGATGTCTAGACTTAAAATGAGCACATAATAATTGGCCATTTATTTGGTCATGCTTAGTTGTGTCACTCCAGCAATGGAAAATTACATTTTTGACAACGAATTTGTATAATTTACTAAATTCTAACATATCTACTCAACGATTTGACTACAAAAGTCTATGGAGGTGTACATACTCTAACCCCCTTTGAATTTGAACTCGTGACCTCCTAGGATTAAACACATGTTATTAACTGTCAATCCCACTTACATTTCACTTACCCAAAAAAAAGAGAGCATTAAAAGGCCATGAAAACTAGGAATTTAATTTATGACATGTGTGCTAAGATATCTTGTAGATAAATGGAAATATTGCACTAAAGTTAGGATCAAATCCAAGTCTTTACCCTATCAAAGTTGTATATGTGAATCAATCTAATTTTTATTCGATATGCTTATATAAGTATCCCATAAAATAAGAAATCATACATGTCCATATTTGGGCATGTGTCTCATGTCCCAATGTTTGACATCTAGACTTGTGGAATGTGCATGAACTTCATTTGATGTACAAGAGACACACATTTTACACATATTTTAAAAGTTTCTCGTATGTTTCAAACACATGGTTTGCACATATCCCAATACATCAAACACATAAAGGGTCATTAAGTTGGATTCGAGGTTGTTTTGATGCTCTAAAAGAGAAATCAAAGCTTCTTTTTATTTTCTCATTATTAAAAAGATAAATAACCTTTGTAGAAAAGGAAAATGAGCTTAAGTGTAGGTCTCATATATTTATTGTGAGAGGAATT
>LPNX010374975.1:0-28428 GCA_001517045.1 Pseudotsuga menziesii
TATGAGTTCTTGTCCAGTTCTGGCATTACTAGATTTCTCACAACCTTTTGTGGTAGAATGTGATGCCTCAGGGGAAGGGTTAGGAGCAGTGTTGATGCAAGATGATCACCCTATTGCATTTGAGAGCCGTAAACTGAAGAACTACGAGCGCCATTACTCCATATATGACAAGGAGATGCTGGCCATCTTGCATGCTCTCACAAAATTCAGACAGTACTTGGTGGGCAGTAAGTTCAAAATCAAAACCGATCATAACAGCCTCAAGTATTTTTTGGAACAGAAGGAACTGAATGAGCGACAGCAGAAATGGGTTAGCAAGGTACAAGCCTATGATTTCGAGATCGAGTATGTGAAAGGTAAGAATAATGTAGTAGTTGATGCATTATCCAGGCGTCCAGCCCCATTATCTCTCAGTAGTATATCCACGGATTGGAGGGTACTTCTCTTGGTGGAATACTCCAAAAATAAATTCGCTTGCGAATTATTGGACGGACAAATTCAGGATGACAGGTACAGGATTGTGGATGACATCATCTATTACAAGGACAGAATATACCTCGTTCCAGAATCCACATTGAGGAAAAAGATTATTCAGGCAGCCCACGATTCTCCTTTATCAGGGCATCAAGGTTTCTTAAAGACCTACAGGCAGATCAGAGAGAGGTTCTCATGGAAGGGCCTCAAGGGGGAGATTATGCAGCATGTCCGGGGATGTAGCATCTGTCAACAGAACAAGATTGAGAACACCCATCCCGCAGGGTTGCTCCAGCCACTACCGATTCCAAAATAGAAGTGGGAGAGCATCTTCATGGACTTCATTACAGGCTTGCCCAAGGTCCAAGGGCGAGATTGTTTATATGTAGTAGTTGAGAGACTGACCAAGTTTGCACATTTCTTCTCGATACCATCAGACTACTCGGCAGCTCAAGTAGCGGAGTTATTTTTTAGGGAGGTTTTCAGGTTACACGGGTTGCCTAAGACCATTGTCAGTGATCGGGATAGTAGGTTCACGGGTGCCTTTTGGCAGGAGCTGTTCAGATTGGTGGGGACCGAACTGGCTACTAGTACGAGTTATCACCCCCAGAGTGACGGGCAAACAGAAATAGTCAACAAATGGATCGAAGGGTATCTAAGGAATTATGTAGCAGGGCAGCAGCGGACCTCGATCAAATGGCTACACCTAGGGGAGTATTGCTACAACACTACTTATCACATGTCTATTAGGATGACTCCTTTTAAGGCATTATATGGATATGAGGCCTTGGACTATGCAGATTTGGCATTCGGAGACAGTAGGGCTCCTAAGGCTAAGGATTGGATACAGGACAGTCAGGACATCCTGAAAATACTGAAGGAGAATTTACAAACAGCCCAGAATCAACAGAAGATGTATGCCGACAAACAAAGGATTGAACGGAGCTTTGAGGTAGGGGATTTAGTATACTTAAGGCTCCAGCCTTACAGACAGTCCTCGCTTAAGAAGAAAGGAGCAGAGAAGTTGAAACCCCGCTTCTATGGACCCTACAAAATAATCCGGAAAGTGGGAGAGGTGGCATATGAACTAGAACTTCCTCAGGAAAGCAAAATTCACAACGTGTTCCATGTATCTAGCCTGAAGAAGAGCCTTGGGCAACACATTGCTCCATCCACCGAATTGCCTCCTTTAGATGATGAAGGACTGCTGATACTGATTCCCGAACGGATCATTCAGACTAGAGAGAGGAAGCTCAGGACCAGGGTAATCCGGGAATACTTAGTTCAATGGAAGGAACTACCGCCAGAAGATGCCACCTGGGAAGGTGAACAGGTATTGCAGCATCCCAATTTGAAGTTGCTTGAGGACAAGCAATCTCGAGCGGGGAGGACTGTAATGTCCTCTTCCAATTAGGCCTTAAGGCCCCAAAACCGCTAACCTATGTGATTCCTGTGGGTTCGAGCGGTTACTGACAGCTAGGGAATCAGCTAAGAACTGATGCCATCCATAGAAGATCTAGGGCATCATCATTTGGTCGAGAAGGGCCACCGGGGCCAAAGGCCACCTTCGTGCATGCCATCCTAGCATTATTTAATAATGCATGCACTCTTTAAGTCTCCATTCGCATGCATGCAAGTCAACGGCAAATTAGAAGATAAAGTGACCTAATTAGGTCAAAGATTAGGTTTTGCGTAGTTGAACTTTATAAATAGAGGATAAAGTGAAAGGAGACTTCACTTTGGATTATGATTATTTTGGGAGCTCTTGGACAGCAGCACAGCGTGCAGCACAGCAGTTGGGGTTGGAGACGGAGTCTTCAGCTAACAGGATTTCGGCAGTGAAACATCTGTCCTAGTCTTATTTCGGGTAAGCCATACAGGTTCACCACTTGTTCTTTATTCATTCATCAGTTATCTAGTACATGGTATAGATCGTTGCAGGGACACGTGTGCAGCCGTAAGAGGCGGTTTTCAGCCAGAAAGCCCTAATCAGCTGTTGGGCCTTCAGATCTCAGTTTCCTTCCGAAACTCAGGCACCATTCTCATCATCAGCTTCATACTCCGGCACCTGGTGATTATCAGATCCATCAGGGCTCATCCGAAGCAGTTATTAGCAGTTTTGAGGTTCCAGGGCGTGAGTAGCTGCCTCTCTGAAGCAATTCGCTACCCTGCCTAGAGGTCTCAGAACCTCCGCATGCATCAGGCATTCTCTCCAGCACTGAAAACCTATCGACCCGGCAAATTCGCAGTTCCATCGGACACCTCCTTCCTTGAGGGTGTCACCCTTTTCTGACTGGGGCGTCTTGTTGCTGGGGTTCACCTGGAGCAGAGGAGATCCACCTATTTCCGATCCAGTATCTGGTGCTTGCATACTTTCTCTAGAGCAGTTCAGCTGGCTTATCAGTGGTAAGTGTTCATTCTATCTCGCAAACCCTAACCCTAATTTTTCCTATAAAATAGGGATTTTTGCTTGGTAGTTTGCATGCCCCGTTGTATCAGCATATTTGTATAGAAATAGAAAATATCAAGATTTGGGATATTACAATATGTCTAATGGACATTGATAGACCATGTTACCAACTAAGTTGCACTAAGTTGGATTTCTAAACGAGCCGCCAAAGATGAACAATCACTTGTTCAAAATTCAGAGTTCAGAAGTCTTTGCAGGCCTTCCTAGGCCCCTTTTTTTTAACTTTTTAACATGTTCATACCCCATGGGGAATTGTAATAAAATGAGTTAGCATGATGACTTTATGTAAAAGGTTTGGCTTCTTAGGACTTTTTTATTAATGCATTATTCTAGGGTGTTTTTTTTCTTGTTAATTATTTATTGTTTTTAAGCTATAAATAATTTTTGAGTTTTTCACCCAAACCTCCAAAGCTGGAATAATTGCATTATTAATTAAGCATTAGGAGGTTATTAAAACCTATGTGTCGATGTATATTACCATGCTAATCATTATTTTGAGTCATTATGAACATGTCCCAAGTCCCCCATAGGTTTTTTTTAATTTCTGGAAAAATTATTATTATTTTTTTTCCGTTTTTACAGGCTTATTTTTAATAAGTTAACTGTAAAAATGTAAAAAGTCATAAAAGTGTGGCTAGGAGGTTGTTTTTGCCATGGGGATACTCATTTTCTAACTCAGAGCACCCACTTAACCCCTAAACCCACTTTCTTGTGAGAGCCACTCCTTGGTAAATCCGGACATATTCCACGTAACCCCAAGTATATCTGGAATACCATCTCCCTGTAATAATAAAGATCATTACCACATTCATAATAAAATTTACCAAGAATTGACCCACTCCCTAATTACTCATTTAATAATTTTAAAATTGACCAATCGAGACAACTGCAATACTTCTCGAGGCTTCACTAGCAACCCTTTACACAAGCACTCCATTAGCACTGGTCTATTTGGCAATCTTGCTTATTTTATGCTTAAGTTAATCACACTCCATTGGCACTGGTCTATTTGGCAATCTTGCTTATTTTATGCTTAAGTTAATCATTGTGTTGTGTGGAATGTTATTTATGCTAGTTATTAAAATTATTCGCAGTTATCTTTGTTTCAAGGTTTTATTTTATCTCCTCTCCTAGACTAATTGTTATATTGTCATAGATTAAACACCATAGTTTATTTTACTAGGGACCACCTCCCTTGGCTTCGCTAGGAGAGATCCTAGACGGAGGAGTCAAGATCAAGAGACAACACTTGACTCTTGCTTGCCCCTAAGGTCGCACCCAGTGGCTTGAAGATTTTTGCCACGTGACCCGAGGTGCGAATTAGGCGGCAACAGACCATAAATAATAATCATCCTCCACCATAGGCCAAAAAATCATCTCGGATCCTACTGTTGACTTGGTCAAATTGAGTTGACCAAGTAAAAAATGGTCCAAACAATGACCCAAATGAGAATCTTTGATACTGCAAGGTACAATATGGATAAAGCATACTCAATTATCTATGTTAGCAGTAAGACTAAAGTACAAGTGGCTTCTATTGGCAATTATAAGCACAATGCATATAAATAATAGATCTAAATCAGAGTAATTAGTTGCTATAAACAAGAACCTCAAGTGTATACTTATTGATAGACTTGGCCATTTTGCTAGTCTAGGGTGAAGGTGATAAAAACAAGGTAAGGCCACAGGAGTGACTTGACACTTGACATTGTGAATATCTAGGCTGAAAAAAAGGGGATCCACACAACACATAAGTTGGAATAGGTGGACACTAGGAATTGGTGGTCTCACAAATGGGTGGAATAATGAGAATGTTTCAACTAGACTCTAGACAAGCAACCTTTATTTGCATTTGATTTAAAGTCATCTCTTACACACTTTAAGATTTAGCATTTATACTATAACATTTAATTAACTAGCCGTCCTCCAAGAGCAGGTGCCCTGAATAGCCTGGCGAGCTTTAGATAATGACTCGGTATGAACTCCATTTCCTGCCACGATCCATAGGTGCGATGGACTGACCACCCTGTTGCCCTTTGGGGGCAAACAACCCTACATCATACAAAGGATGAGTGCTCGTCTCTTGGCAATTGGCTGACTTTTACACTTTATTTGCATTAGTGTTTAGCAACACTGTTTTTGCAGACTAGGCACCCATTTAGATATAACATTTAAGTTCCGATGCCTTAGTGTCTAAAGACACTTTTGTGTAGGACTACTTGTGTTCAAGTCCTAGAGGAAGACAATCTCTGTGATGAGAATCACACAAACCAACACCGAGACACATTTTAAACATGGAGACCTATTCCAATATAGAGGTGAAGGTGGGGGAAATCCTAGGTGTCGTCGGTCAAGATACAAGTCATGGTTAAACAAAATATGGAAGACAACGAACGAATGAAGATCGTGAAAATAATGCTAAGGCTAGCAAGCTGTGTCCCTGAAGGGAAATGACCAAATCCTTACTAAGAGTAGGGCATGACCAATGAGTATACAAAAGAATCTCTTGAACATAGCAACTAGATCACTTATACTTTAGACCTCAATAAAAACCAATAAGATATTGCGAACATATAACCACTATCAACCAAGTCTAGCTACTAAAATAGACAACAGAGCAAAACTAGAATCCATGTGTACATATCTATATATCACATGGATCATATACTTGCATCCGATCTGAACAACTTGAAAGGCACTGAGCACCGCTGCTGTACATCAAGGGCACTGTCACCGTATCTACTCTGAAAAACAAAGAATGCTTAACTCAGTCATCAAATCTGGGTGCACGAGGCTTAGTCATGGCAAGAAACCAATCATTTGTATGCTCTGGGTCCATTGAAATATGAGTGATCATGAATAGGAGCTCATTATTTGTTGATCTCAAAGTAAAGGACTGGCTCAAGAATGTGCTCAGGACTGCTCAGGAACAATGGTAGCCCAGCAACTATATATGTGACAATAGTAAACTTGGGTTTCTTAGCCTTGCCCTAATTGATCCAAATATTGAATTTTCGATTCTTGGGAGAAATGCTAGCCTCGATTTTTTATTTCTTGGTGGAATAAGACCTCAGTCTATTTCCCTCGTCTTCACCATTTCAAATTTTAAATATCCTTGTACGATATTGGAAAATATACAAAAAAACCCTAAAAATATAAAAATCTAAACGATATTGGAAAACCTAATCCGTTCAATTGATGCACCCTCATTGGTTTCATGGGTAATCTTGAAGGGCGTCCTCTTTATGTGGCTAATTTGAGACATTTACAGTTATGCGCAAATGCTAGTGTCATTTTTCAGATCTGATTTGACAGCTACAAGCATCAAAATTCATCTTTGGATGGTCTCAAAAGCTAGAAACAAGGTCTATTATCAACCCTCCTCTTTTAGGCATTCATCTAGTGGTTCAAGTTCACCTTGTGATTCCTGGGGCCTGGTTAGGGCATAAACTAGATCTGGTAAGTCATTTCCATATTTGTATTACTCATTCATTTGCTGCCCTAAAGGTGAGATTCTTATCCCTCTCCATCATGATACCTTCCTTGGTAAGTTGGCATTGTTCTAAGTGGTTTTCATATACATATTTGAGTACATATTTTGTGGTTGTCCTTATAACAACAAGAAGGTTTTTTAATCATTTGCAATAATTGTGAACATTTATCCATTATAACTCCCATCTTCTTGAAGTACTTCGTAAATGTGTTTGTATTCATTGCTTTGACTCCAAAAGGCATCGATCGTTGTCAAGAGGTTGCTCTTGACATATTCTTATTGTGTATGTCTATTTCACCTATACTAGGGACTCCTCCTTGGTCTCTAGGAGTTGGCCTAAAGCGTAAGAAGAGTGTATTGTGGTGACACTCACAATGGGTGCATCTCCTAAATAGTTGCCAATCTTATCACTGACCCTCATGACCTATCGGAAGGGTGCTAGTTTGTGCGGTAATATTTTTTGGCACCGTTACTGGGGATACTTGAAGATTGTTGCATAACAATTTGGGCATATTGTTGGGTCAAAGCCTAATCTCCTTGACATGAACGAAAATTTTTGCGAGAAAGCATTTCTTGAAGTTGAGGTAAGTTCTTGTTTTTTACTTTGGTAAGATTATTGTTGAGCACTAACTTGGCAAGTCTTATCTGATGACTCCAATGAATAAAATACAACAAGGAGGTACACTTCAAGACAAGGATCTCAACCATTGACAGCGTTGTTCGATGTAAAGCTGAGTACATCTGTTAGTTGTGAAGAATGTTCATATTGGTGACTCCACGCATCTTTGGCATCGATAAAAAATGATATTCCGTTTTATGATGAACTATGGATGGATGATTGATTTGACCCATTGGATTTCTTGAGGGTTTCGGGATATCCTAATCAATTCCATGGTGATGATTGGAAAAAATGCATCCCAAAATCTCGTGTACAAGGATTCGTTTGATTGACATCTTATATCATTCATGCGGGCTATTTCAGAATTGAATGTGGTTCATGAACATGTTCCAGTTGTCTCTTGATTTGTGGAATTATAATATAGAAAAATGGTATGATGGACTTCCAAAGAAAGGAATTCGTTTGCTCAATGAATTTATCTGGGTTTTTTGTGAGGAATGGGATCTTTTTTCATAAGGAATATTGGGTGGCTCCTTGATGAAGACATTTCTAGCCCATCTCTTAAAGACGAAGATATTAACAAGGATCAACCCCTAGAAAGCTCTCATGAGGATACCTTTCTTGAAGAATCTTTACTTGAGGGTTTTGATAAAGAGGCCAAGGAAGCTGACATCTCAAGCTCTATGCTTGAAGAGGACGGTACTTTTGAAGATGAAGATAAAGACGTTCAAGAAAGTGAAGTCAAGGAAATCCAGGTTGAAAACGAGGAAACCCTAATTGAAGAAAGTGAAGAAATGGTGAGTTCTCCTAGCGATTGTTTCGAAGGTTCCTATGATGTCTTGGGCCTTGTGGAAGAAAACAACAAGATTCTTTTGTGTGATGAAGAAAACGATTATTATCGGAGGTTTCTTGGCCCTCTCATCTATGATTTTTCAAGGGTCGAGAGTGTTGTACTTGAGCCTTTGAGCCACATATGTTTCGAGGAAGATGTCCATTATCTTTTCCTACCATGTTGAAGTGAAAAGGTTGTCAATTTGGACAATCTAGAGCCAATTCTTTATGCAGATCTAGAGCAAAATGAAGAAGCTCTTGAAGAGCCATTCCCCATTGAAAAGGTTGTTGAAGACATGTTGATGAAGATGTACTTGATGCTTCTCCTTGTTTCCCACATGATGAAAGTTTGGCGAGTCTTCCTCTCTATTTTGCTCTTGAAGAAAAACTTTTGAAGATGATAGGATTGAGGATCTTTTTGCTAATGAAGATGGGTTCCACAAATACAATGCTGTGCATTTTCTTGATGATGATGATATGGGTATGGGTTATTTGAAATTTGTTGAAGAGCCCATATATGATTCTTTGAATGAGGGAATTGTAAATTTTGAAGACCTTGGAAAACCTACCTTTGATGAGATCTCTCATGATTTGGTTCAACTGTACTCTCTCACCATTGATGATGATATAGGGCTACGCACAAAGATTTTTGTCGTAGATGTTGAACAACTAGGTTTACCCTCTCCCAAAGTGGATTTTGACCATCATTCTTAGTTGTGTTTCTCAGGCATGAATGCAGGTTTTGGACAACAAGAAGGTGGTTCTGTTGTAGTGTGAGTAGCAAAGCATGCCTTCTTCTAGAATAGATTTTTTGTCTTTTTTCTAGCCGTATCTTTCAGGGTTTCTTGCTGGTTTTGAAAGTCATTTGGGGCAGCAGACAGGTTTTGAAGAGTAGATTCATAATGAAGGCAGTTTGTGCTTGAGCCTCGTCCAAGCTTTGATAGAAGGGGCTTGCAAAAAGGGCCCTTCTCCTTCACGAGGGTTTGAAAGCCTCTAGGTTCGTAATCTTTTCCATTGCTCCAACCCCGTTCCAAAGAAGGTAATGACATCTACTCAACTTATCATTGACGTGATTTTATCTTGGACTATTGCTTAATTCAAGGGAAGAAGCCCTAGTATGAATGATATGTTAAGGTGGCTTCATTGGTGGTATGATTTTACTTGATTTGTTTATGTCACCATGCTTAGAGTAGGTAGGTAGGTTGCATAATCTTTTGCATAATCATTTTGATGTGCCCTTTTTTTACCCATGCATTGCATTTGTTGTGTTAATTATATTTATTTCTTATTTGATTTGAACAAGGTAGGACACATGCGATTGCCCCTGATGTAGTTGAGGCCTTCATTGTTTGAAGTGTGTGTAAGTCTATAGGCACTAGAATATTCAGAAGGTTCTCATGTACTTTTGAGAGAAGTGCATGTCCTGCAATTGGAGACAATTGCTACACCCCAAATTCTCTGCAACGTACCCTACCAGATGTACCAAATAAGGGGTCTTTTTTCCATTGCAAAAGGCCAAGTTGGGGATTCCTTTATGTAAAAGTGTTGGTCTAGTGGGGCTCAAGATCCTTGGTGATGGTCATGGCAGGTCCTCTTGGTTCTCATTTCAAGATGTGCTGGTCTTGTGGCACAGTTGACTACCCCTTGATGAGTGGAGCTCCTTATCATGTCAGGCATTTATGCCATGGGTAGGTATCTGGTGCACATTGGGATGAATGGACACATGGCCTAGGAGCCCCTGCCACATTTATGGTTTTATGCTTTGAAGAGGTGATTGCACTTGAAAGGGCTATCACACCCACTCTAGCACACCTCATCCGTACTCTCTTGGACCTTATTTTATTGCATCACTCCCTCTTGGTCATCTTGGTCAAAAAGAGCAAATCGTCCACCTTGAAAGCAAGCTTTTGGAGGTCGTACCAACCTAAGGAAGGCATTGAGGAAAAAAGACACATCTTGGGGTTAGGTGGGGCATGGCGTCCTCCTTCCAAGCTCAACTTTTCATCATGTTGAAGCATATTATTAATTTTCATTATTATTTTATGTTTTACGAGGTTTAGTACCTGGATAGTGGGTGACAAACCCTAAAAAATCATTTTAAAGACAAATTAGGTAGGTTGACCTAGAGGAGCGATAAAGCGAGCCTATTTTCTTATAAATAAGGCATCTCCCCCTCATTTGTAACCAAGATCATGGGATCAATTATGACCGAATTCTTAGTTTTACTTGTGTATATGAGCAATTAAGTGGTGCACACCTCTCTTCTTGGCTGCTCTAATGTTTCGATGGATCAAATTTTGATGCTTTGAGATTTCTTTACAATCTTTCAAGGATTCTAAGGTGACAGGATTCCTAAGGATCTTTCTCTTCTCCTTTCTCTCTCAATTGTGGTAAGATCTTAAACCTCTTGTCTTGCATTGTCGGAGGCATAAAGCACCCCACTCTTTGTTGAATGCATCGTTCAAATGATTAAGTGAAGGACACTTTTTAGGAGGAAGTCTGTCGTACCAATTTCTGATGCCTAGGTTATTCAATAAATCAAGAAATGCCACAGATACCTTCATTTGAACATCCTCATATATTATATTGGATGTCAGGGAAAATCCCTTGAACATTATGATATGCATGGATGCTGTATCCTCATATTCGTGAAACTTCAGTAATGGCGCATTATTGTCAGCATCCGACTGATGCAGATATCCTGGAATGTGTTAGAAATTCAAGGCATCAAACCAAGCATGGTATGGCATCCATGCTTCATCAAAGGATGCCATATCATCTTCCCTCTTGAGTCAGCTTTGACCTTATACAATACTTCTTTATTTTCTTCAGTCAGAGTCACCAGGAGAAACTTGTTAAGTTAGATCAACAATTCTCACCATAGTACACAACAAGGACGTACCTGAACAATGGAGGGTGTTTCTGAAAGATAAAATGGATCCAAGAATTATTCTTTATGATTGGAGTCGCTAGGTAAGGCCTGTAGGATCAGTTCTCAAAAAGAGATATATATGATGATATCAACAAAGACTTACCTCAATCCTTACCAAATGTCGTTCTTAGTTTGGGGGATGGAAAATGTGATCTGAGTAAAATACCTTGAGTGTCCTAAAACAGTCTGAAAGTGTCCTCGACAACGGCGCCAAAAATGTTACCAGTCAAATTAGCGGTGCACAATTTGGTAAGCATATGGGAGGAGGGCTTGACCCAATGTCACCTTGGCCTATCTCCTCAACTTCTTTGGGTGGTTCTTCACCCAGGGGAGAGCCCTTCTATGATACCTGCCAATAATCTCAAGACAAACAATGTTTCTCCATGATACTATATTTAAGATCAGTGCCTTGGGATGGAGTTAAGTAACATGGTAAGCAAGTATAAATTCTGTAGCTAACTTTCCAGTGCAAAATAGAAACCTTCAATTGCAATATAGATCATTCATTCATTTGTAACTGGAGCATGCAAAGACCACCCCAGTAAGATCAGGTATGTGGAGTCACAGCATAAACTTTTGCATCCAAATCACTGTAAGTTAGTTTTGGTCATTGACCTTAACACAATAATGTAGTCAAAGTCTTGAAAGAATGAACATATACGACCATAACTCAGACCAGTCAAAATACCAATAATATACTGTTGCTACAATCAATTTCAAAGTCCAGAATGCTCAGCTACTAGGAAGAACTATTGATCAACATCAGATTATCAGTAAACTGTAAACATTAGGTCAGCGTTTCTAACAGCAGTAAGGGACAATGAAATTAGTATATATCAGCAGCTCTGATCAACACTTATTCACAATGAATTAGCAGACTTCAAAATCTATACTGGTCACTTACTAGTAGTTAACTGTCATGGTAAATAATCAACAGTAAGAAATAAATCAGCATCAGTATTTGGCACTAAACATCAGCAGCATATAGCAGCATTATGTATCAGCAGTAAAACATGCATTAATATCAGTAGTTACCGGTCATAAAAACAATGAATATCGACATTTGATTTAGGTATTTGGTACCAGCAGTTGTCAACAGTTAGAAGTAGCAGTAAGAGACGGTGAATATGAGCAGTGAGAAACTGTAAAAGATCATCCCTAAAGGGGCTTCCAAAAAATGCCCAGAAAAGTTTGTTTTGGGGAGAAGAATAGCTGCACAATCAGGGCGAAATTACTTAACCATTCAGATTTCAAAATTAGTTGAGCCCTAATTGTGTTGACTGTCTGCAATTTTGGTTTAAACCTTTTTACCGCTGTTAGAGATCACAGATGATGACGCCCTAGGAGATTTGTAGACAAATCCACTAGGGCGAATTTATGCCTTGGATCAGTTTTTCAAAATTCTTAATATTTTTCTGGGTTTTGAACTTTTGTGATTTTTAGGGCTTTTTGGGATTTTTTCAGATTATTAGGGTTTTCATGCATTAAAAGAGGACGCCCTTCAAGACCTGTGAAGAAATCCACTAGAGAAATTTTAGGTTGGACCAAAAAAACAAAACCACGGCTATTTTTTGAAGTTTTGAATTCTTTGGATTTTTAGGGCTTTTCTAGGGTTTTCTGATTTTTAGGTTTTTTATGGATAAGAATACGACTAACTAACATGAAAATGCAGCTTAACTATAGTACATTAAATGCTGAAAATTATGAGTAAAAATATAGACAAGAGAAAGGGGATGTGATTATCGTCTCAATCCCTAGGGCTTTGAGAGATCATGGCTAGTGTCCCTTTCTTGAAATGTCCCTCTAACACTTGCAACTAGGGCATCACCTAGCAACCTCTAGGGTTCGGTAGGTGAGCCTAATTAAGGCAAATGGAGAGGTCCAAGGCCCCATAAAGCAATATGAAACCCTTATGTAAGATGTTTCCTTCATACAAGTTGATAGAATATTGGTAGAAACACCCTAACTCAGAGAAAATGCAACAATAAACCACCATTCAATCCACATAGAAGCATTCTTTCACCAACATTCAACACAAGATGGGCAAAGAAGATACCTTTAGGTCACACTTGTGCATGTGTTATTCCAACAAGTCTAGTATCAACTAGGCATGTGCAAGAAAGAAGCCCTAAACATTCATTCATCCACCATCAAGCAAGAGGATGCATCCCAAAAGAAGTGCACATTACCAAGAGAGCTTAAAAAGTAAGAGAAAGAGAAAATATCTCATATTAGAACCCTTGTCTTATGATTTACAATGAACGAGAGGATGCTTATTTATACTATTCCATCCTCAATATTTTAATTTGAGCGTACAAGCCTAAATACTAAAATAATATTATTTTTAAGGTAAATTCTAGACAACAAATGAATTTTACCCCAAAAAGTACAAAAATAATAAAAACAAGCTAAAATAATCAAAGAAATGGCTTCACTTGACAGAAGTAGTGAGCCAGGGGGGACACCATGCCCCATCTAACCCCAAAGTGTTGAAAGTCCCTCAACGTTCCGCGCCCCCCCTCCCCCCCCAAGGCAGTGTAGGGGGGACGCCATGCCCCATCTAACCCCAAAGTGTTGAAGGTCCNGGAAAAGGTCCAAGTGGGTGCAAGAAGGTGTGCTAGCAGGAGATAACAATCCTTTACAAGGCGCAAGCACCTCTGCAAGTCAAATAACCAGGATGGGCATATACCCCAATGGGTCACCCTTAGAAGACCCGAAGTACCAACCCACGGGCATAAAGCCCTGCACAGTGGAGATAATCATCGCACCAAAGGGGTAGTCAGCAAAGCCATTAAGCCAACTACTTTTGATAGTGAAGCCAAGGGGGTAGACCATGTCCAATCCAGGGGATAAATAACCCCCAAACCAAATTTCCATACAAGAAATCCCACTTGGGCTTGTACAATAAAAATATTTGACCCCCTGCTCTGGCCTTAGCCTTGCTGGAATACTGTAGTAGCTCTGGTGTGTAACATAACCTAATCTCTCTCAGGGTTTCCGTCCCAAGAGCCAAAAACCACAAGAGCTCTCCAAATTTCTTTTTTGAAAATAAGTCATGAATGAATGAGAGAATAGGTCGATTTGCTCTTTTATTTCCACTTTCACGTTTTCCACCACCTTTACCCTTTTCCGCCTTTAATTAATAAAGGTGACTTTTTCTGCTCATTAAATTATATAAAATGACTTTATGGAGTACTTATGTACTATTTCCCCAAAATCACTTCATAACACCTATTTTTAAAATTTAATTACCCAATATCACTTTTTAATGTTTCCATTAGCCCAACTGACATTAAATAACTAATTAATCTCCTTTTTTTATAGACTATAGCCTATGGGAATTAAATAGGCTAATAAGTTCTCTTGGAGTATGCTTAGAATCAAATCCTCTTGGAGTATGCTTAGTAAGGGATGGTTGCTCAACATGGACAGTATCTTTATCTTCCTAAGCATGTGGCCCAAGCTTTGATACCAAATGTTATGCGACATATTCCCCAAAAGAGCATACATAGACAAGAAAGAGTAATCCTCAATACATAGACAAGAAAGAGTAATCCATGCCTTAGTAATGAAGAAAATAGATGAGTGGCAAGCCTCTTAGAGGGGGGAACCTTTTGATACAATGTACTAAATACACAAGACAAGATAAGATTCAAATGAAAAATTCTTCCTATATATATAGGAGACAAAAAAATACAATTACCACTAATGGTCTCAAGCCGACATCAATAATATAACAATACTAAAGTAAAATGCCCAATTTAGAGGGGAATGGGTCATAATTTAGGGCTTAACATAGAGTATGTGGCACGCTCTTGCGCAACAGAGTAACAACATAATCATGTAATGCTGCTGTAGCCCAAGGTCTTCAGTCCAAACTTGTTGATATGTACAAGGCAATGTTATTCGAATAAATGATCTAAAGTCGAACATGGGAGACACCATTTGATTATTGATCATTGATGTATACCTCTAACAAATGCGAGACAACCCATCGATAATGATAATGGGCGTCAAGGTACTTAGTACATTCTAACAAGTGTGAATAAATGTGTTGATGTTGAACACTTGTAAAATCTAGCAATTAGGGGACATTGATGTATTCTCACCGTCGATAGTGAGAGAACTTGCCATTGATGATTGCAAGCTTCCAGATCAATTGGAAGGGAGGCATTAGGGTATTCCCCCATCAACCGACACGAGTAGATATCAAGGTTGATTTATTTGAAAGGCCATGGACAAAAGCTTTGCATGAACAAACCATCGGATATGTCTCTTGCATGCACCAGATGAAAATAGTGCACAGAAAAGACATTCTGAGCAACAATTGATAATGGAAACCGTTGATAAAGGCAAGGAATTCCATGGATGATGAAAATGGGATCCAAGGTACAACCTAATACACTTAGCAAACCTAAAACCAGATTTAGTCAACTACTTTAAGCTCTCATTAATCACAATCCTTAACCAAATCAATCAATTTTAGGGAAGCCCCCCTTGACCTGGGTAGAGCAGGTTAAAAGTGGAGTAGTGTATTGAGGTGACAATGGCACCTCTCTTGTAGTTACTTCTCGGGGTAGCACTTGTGGATTATGACTTTTCCACTTAAGTGCTAATCTGAATTGTGATAGATCCTATGTTCTCAAATTAGTCGAGGAATTATCATTGTTTATGTTTTCCTAGGATAGATCTAGGGTTTTAGCTTGAGAATTAATATTTTATTGTTGGATGTTTTGAGCCTAGAACATTATTAAAGCAAGGCTCCTCCATTTTTATTGGTCGTTGATGGTTTGGAGAAATTATGGTCATATTGTTTTGGTGTTATTTGAGATTAATTGAAACTAATGCATTGGAACCTTGTTACTGAACTTGCTTGTTGGAGATCTATCTGTGAATGTTATCAAATTGGTAACTGCTTTTTGATTTGAAATAACTTGTAGTGCATGGTTCCCTTATTGCTCTTTCCATGTTGTGCTTAATGTATGTATATTATTAGTATCATTTCCATAAAAGAAAGTAATAGGAATACAAGACAATTGATGGTGGTTACCTTTTCATGCAATAGATCTTTGATGTTAATAAAGCTTGGTTTGTTTTCATCTCGAATTTAAATCTGCCCTAGTAAACAGCAAGGCAAGTAGGTGGTAAACCTTTTCATCTGGTTATTAACCTCTTTCCCTTTGCAAGAAGAGTCCATGTTATATGCTGATTTATTACCCCATATGCCCAACATGTTGCTGGGAAAATCCTTCATCCAACCCCCAAAATAATTTAATAAATATTGTCATTTTCTTGCTGTTCTGTAGATCTGAAATAAAATTAAGATAAGCAGAAATTTCAGATTTGAAAAACAGTAAACTGGAGTGACTGGAACCTTCTTATTGCTCAAGACAAATTAGGTGGGAGAAAGGGAGCATATTAAGCATGATCATAAGTGCAATGCCAAGCTCAACCCAGGGAACAAGGTTTACACTACCTTGTGCCCGTAACTATGTAAACATAAATACGAGTATCCTTTAGATAAACAATCAATTGAGGTGATTGAAAACCCTCATAATGGAAAGGAGAATTTCGCTGGAGAAAACTGCATATTCAGCAAGATTCATGTTGTTTGTTGCTATATTTTCATCCTTTCTTTGTCAAAGAAAACCTGAAAGGACACCCCCCCCACTTACCCTGAATATTTGGATTGAGGGAAGTTCAACCGCCAGCCACAATAGCAGTTGGCAACCTTGTTGCCTCTCCAAATGCATCTGCATTTTGAGTAGTCAATGCATTCTTTACAGAAGCAGAATTTCACATAAAGTATGGGATTGCCTCAGGAAACATGAGCAAATTTAGAATTTTAGCTGATCAGCAGCTTTGGTAGACTTGTCCAAACTATTTTGCATTGGTAATCGAGATATAAGGGGTTCAAATCCATTTCGTGACAGTGAAGGTGTCTTGAAGTTTCTAAATTTTGATTAAATCACTGACTAGTCATGGTATTGACCTTTGGAGTTTCCATTAGCAGCTACCGAGTATGATGAAATTGTTGGAACTAGTTTCATCCTGGCAGAGTTATTGGCAAGCAAAACATGGATGGGTAGGGTTAGAGCGGCTGCAAGAGAATGAATTTGAAGCCCGATGGTTGAGCTATCATGGGCGCCAACATATCGAAGGGGAGTCTCTACTGAAGCATGTTCGACAAAATCAGAAAGACGACCCCAGGAGAATCGACTTGGTCAAGTTTTAACACTCAGAAAACATGGGAGATCTCTAGCACGCCTTATGCTTGAGAAATTCGATCGCTGAGATTGCGATTTCTATGAAATCTGCTTTGGAGACGCGTCAGCAAATTTGGAGTCCCTCTCAGAGGTAATCTCAAGTGTCTGACGACTTTTTATGATATGTTACAATCAATTGCCCATTTCATCCTCATTTTGACGAGTATTTGGTGGGTGAGAACCGTGATCGATCAAGTTGATTGGCACATGACCTATCCACGTAATAGCAACATCGAGGCAGTGACATGGCCTGCAGTCCGTAAGTCAGCTTTAAATCATATATCGTGGGGCATTTTGGCCAATCAAAAGAGAAGCGAGGAGCTTGGCTCGCTTGTCTCTGACAACGAAATTCCCGGGCAGCTAGTAAAACACGCCAAGTTTTGAGTTGAATCCATTTCAAAACTAGCAGTCTACACCATCATGTTCTAGAAATTGCTTCACATCAGCCCGAGTTCGTTGAAATTTGGCGTAAATTCTAAGATGACACATCTCCTTTGTGGAAATATCCATTTGCCGTCGAAACATATAACATTTGAGGAAATCTACTTGTGTGATGGTGTAGCTCGTCTATGGGATCGAACATTTAGTGAAACTGCAGTTTCGTGGCAGTTAATCTTTAAAAAAAAAGCGTGGAGTCTTGGAGCATCTCACGAGTAGTTGTTCACGTCATTGTTGTAGTGTGGAGTTCATTGGCCGCCGATGATGGGGAGTACAAACTTTATGATGGGTCAAAGTTCCACGTTTGAGTTTTGAAGCAGTTAAATGCCACTGATGGACTCGCGCATATCATTACACCGATAGTTGTATTTATTTGAGATTTTGGGGTGGACAAGCACCTATGCTTTTTCTAGATTACACAAGTATGAGACAAGTGTACTGTCCAGATTGATTCTATGGTAGTCGTTTCAAATTCAAAATAAACAATTATATATAAAAAATTAATATAAAAAATAATTGCTAAATGATGCATGGATAACTGGTAGTTGATGCATGGATAAGTGGCAGTTTGTGATAGATAACTCATTTAACTAAAAAAAGGCAAGAACAAGTAACTGATAACTTATTAGTGGCACTTAACTTGTGACCTATCGGTGTTCACCAGCCACAAGTTAAGTGGTTGTGCTAGTCTCTATTGGCAACCAACTTTTTGTGTGACAACCAGGTCGTGAATTTTGGACCTAACCCATAGACTATGCTTTGGTAGTCGATGGCATCCTATGGATGAATCGACCTTTCTTGTTTAGCATTTGTGTTTGGCTACTTAAGAGTTGGAACTACTAGTCATGGGGGAGTTCCCATTAATAAATGTAATAGTTTTCTTAGTATTTGTTTAGAGAAAAGGGGATCTAGCTTTATACCCTTTTCTTTTTATTATTATTTTATTTCTTTTTAGAAAAGAGGAGAATGGCTTTTTGGGTCTATAAAAAAGACCAGTCTTCTCCTTTGTAAATAGATGGAAAAAAGTGGGGATATTTCTTTTCTCAGACTTTAATAGAAAAATATCAGTTTGGGTGTTTATGGATGTGTAATTGAGCACTCATCTAATGTGTGGCAGTTGCTAGAAGCTAATTTTTCTTATCTATGTTGGCGTTGGAGATCATAAACGGATGCTATTACCGTGTTGGAATGTGAAAACTCTTAGCAACTGCTAGCCTTTTCCCTTTGTGAGCATGTTTGTGCGGGCATTTATGTTTACATTTAATCTAGCTTGATTGTGTAGTATTAATCCTTTGCATGCACAACACATCTCCTGCAATTAGGATGAAGTAAATTTAGTAGCCACACTATTGACTAATCAGGGTTTGCTCAATCATGCGATCTCTCCCCTTTAGTCACATATCACACAAGGCCCTCGTGAGTTCTCCTTTTGACTCCATTCTCCCTTTTGATGTACTGGCACTAGTCTCTTTGTGAGGACCGATCCTTCCCTCTCTCCCATCATTCATTCAATTTACGCCTATCCTACAACCATTTCTCTAAGGAAGCCTCTTCAATTCACCTTGTCCGCCGTTGTCCATGCCTTAATAATCTTAAACCTTAGGGAAGCCCCCCTTGAGTTGGAGAAGAGCCAACCTGAAGTGAAGAAGAGAGGAGTGTGGTGATAGTGGTTGCTCTTTTCACGGTGTGCCTACTTATGGGCTTTGACACACGCACGCCGGTCAGGAGCGGCAACAAACCCCATGGTACTTGACCAGATTTGAGCTTGTGACTTATGGCCTCCCAATCGGCAACATGCCTAAACCATGGGGCTACTAGACCTTCATCCTGGCCAAACAATGATTACATTAGATACTAGCTTAGAAAATAGTCACAATGGCTGCAACGTGAGACTGCAATGAAAGCCAAAATGACATGGCTTTGGTTAAAACTCTGTTATTCTTTCTCCTGTGATATGCGGGTTCAGATTGATAATATAATGTATTACTCATCCATGTTTAATCCAAACCAAGTGGTTTACCCACAAATCATTCTATTAGTCAAGATGCGACAAGGATATTATCAATCCCTTTTCTCATGGGACTAAACATTTAGATTCATCACCCAACATTGATATCCATCAATCTATGTGGGGATTATCCTTTAAATTTTCCAGCTCCAAAGAGAAGAATGATGGTAGGTCACTATTAATCTTAAGCTGTTTTACAGCCACACATATAGGTTTAAAGTTTAAACCGAAAACGCCTTCTTCTGAAGGAATCCTCCACTGAAAGTAATGCTATCACTATACAATCTCCAGCTCAAACCTGACCTGAGTAAGCAAGACACTTGGCAGAACCTTGATTCTGAGCTTGATGCTAGGGTTCATCATAGATGTGGTGGTGTCGAACTCGTCTCAACGCATTATTATTTTCTTAAACTTAAACATGTTTTATAATCTTACACTCTTCTTCATATTATAAATTAGTCATAGAATTGACATGCTAACAGAATTGCACTAATGTTTAACAGGCCCTTGAAGTTATGTCAAGTAAATTTCTACAATATCTATACTAAAGATTGAGACCCTTCAATAAGAGGGGAATGGGCACTTTTCTTTCCTTAAACTTCACATGTCTTACAAAACTGCACTTTTTAACCTGTTTCTATCATCTTTAACCATGGATTTCCCAACTAGCTTCATCTAAATTGTGCATACCCTTGTTTCTATGTGCAGAACCTGAGAGAGGATTCCTTTTATTTGAATGTAGTAAGTGATAAAATAGAATTAAATGCTTTTGGATGCTCAGATTATTTTTCCATCCTGCTTACCTTTCCATATTCTTTACATTTCAAAAATGCTCATAGCTGATTCTCGTCAGTTTGTATACCTTCATTGTTCCTGTTTTCTTATTCCTTCTGGAATCTGGCTCCATCTTCCTAAACAGACTTTAATGCCTTCCCAGTAGAACCAGTCTTAAATATTACCTATTAATTCTTTTATTCTTACAATGTAACATTTCTTATTGCCTAGTTGGTTCTGAGGGAAAGTGAATGCTTTGCTTGTCTGATGGTGGGTACTTGTGCCTTTAGATTTAGGATGACTGGTTGAGAAATTGTCTACGTGTGTCCGAGTTTCCCTTAAGTTCCTTGTTACAATAACTTGATTCAATGACATCCCTTTGTCCTTTGAAATATGTTTTAACTTTTATCTTTATATGCTTTAAATCCATCGAATAGTCAACTGCATAGTGAAATGTTTATTGTGTGTGAAACAAACAAGTTTTAAAATCTTATAATCAAATTTAATAGAAATTTATTTGAGGCAAACTACTTGGAGATCCATCTTGTATCACTTCAGTTGCACATGACAAATTCCATATTGAAACCGTTAGGCTCTTGAACACTAAAATCAGATGAATTTTTATCACAAGCCATGACTATGTTTAAGTAATTTCTTTCAGTTTTGAAAACGGACATGTTCACTGGCAGTATGAGTAATAAAGGCTACCTTTTAACCTTGCTTTCTTTTTTCTTGTAGGTTGTCTCTGTCATGACAATATGGAATAGGATGCAACCAGACTATGCAGCTAACATGTGGAATGAAGCCTTAAACAAGCGGCTTGGGACAAAGGTACTATATTCTTTAGATTTATTCAATATATGCACTTTTATCATTGAAATATATGTAGCATTTGTACCTCTTTCCTACAAAGAATAAAATATTGCTGTGAACCTATTTACTTATACAAATATTGGGAAGTTGCTTATCGTCATTTCGATATGGAATTCTACATTTAAGTGCACTCATTATAGAGTAACTCTATCCTAGTGGCCATATGGGAAGTAGGAATGTGTTTTTCACATTGGTAATTCGTAACAATGGAAATGCTGTTTAAGTGGTGGCCAAGTCTTGTATAAACCAATTATGTCAATAGTCAAAGGATGCATTTCTACTGAAGCTTGGTATTTGTGGTCAGCAATTTCCATGAGATTGAAAATTAAGTACGAGTTTGTTCATATGAAAATGTAACATATGGACCATGGTCAATAAAAGAATTGTTGGAACCAAATCTCCCCTAAATTCTGAAATAACCTCCTCACAAGTGCACTGGAGAGAGATAGGTCTAGTGCACTAGAGAGAAAGAGCAAAACCCAAACAAAAATGTTGAAAAATAGAAATACACTAGTGCGCCTAAGAGAAAGATGCCAATTATAAGAGAACGAAAAAATGAAGTGCCCTTAGGCTTATTATTCCTTGTACTTCAGATCATGAAGATCACAAGATGAGATGATCTAGATGAAAGCTTGAGTTGTATATTTATACAAAACTGAAGTGAGGCATCCCTTCAAGAGGGGGCCATGGGCCTACAAAACAAGGGCACACACCCTTTAAGGGTTATTGATCCTACATATCAAGTTTGACTAGGTTTGCCTTAACCATAGCTAGTAATGCAGTAAAAGAAAAAATAATAAGGCCTTAGCCATAATTACAAATAATAATGATACTTGAGCTGTGCCCATATGTTCAGATTACACTAATAATTGCAACACTGACTGCCTCAAAAGTAATGTCGATATGTGGTACATGATACTAGGTTGACCAACTAGATCACCTTATGTGCCATCATGTGTGTTAGTGTGCTATGTTGTATTTAAAGGCAAGTTTATACAGGTTGAACTGAAACAGATAAGAATACTAGGGAAACATATATGACAAATTTTCAAAAATGATGGATACAATACAACGAGGAAACAAAAACAAGCGTGCACACACACACACACACACACACACACCATGGGACATACATTCAGATTACCAATCATCAATTAGATTTAGAGGCATTCATGTCATTTATAACAATTGACAGTAGCGAATTCAAATATTGTCATAGACAATATTCTTCTATCTTGAGTGCCATAGATGAGCAATCACTCTCAAGCATTTAATCAAGAACATGTTAGCTATTTCTAAACATTGATTTCAAACCCTAAAATTACTTTAATGCTGAATCCAATTGCTAGCATCTAACAAAAGAATATAATTTCAACACTGGCGACCTCAAAAATAATGTTGATATGTGGTACATGATACTAGATTGACCAACTAGATCTCCTTATGTGCTATTATGTGTGTTAGTGTGCTATGTTTTATTTAAAGACAGTTTTACAGGTTGAACTGAAATGGATAAGGATACGAGGAGGGAAACATATATGACAAATTTTCAAAAAAGTCGGATATGTTACAACGAGGAAAACAAAAAACAAGCACAGACAGACACACACACACACATATTCAAAAACACCACGGGACATACATAATTCAGATTACCAATCATCAATTAGATTTAGAGTCATTCATGTCATTTATAACAATTGAAAGTAGCAAATTCAAATATTGTCATAGACAATATTTTTCTATCTTGGGTGCCATAGATAAGTCAATCCTTGTCAAGCATTTAATCAAGAACATGTTAGCTACTTCTAAACATCAATTTCAAACCCTAAAATTACTTTTAATGCTGAATCCAATTGCTAGCATCTAACAAAAGAATATAATTCCAACACTGTCCACCTCAAAAGTAATGTTGATATGTGGTGCATGATACTAGGTTGACCAACTGATCACCGTTTGTGCCATCATGTGTATTAGTGTGCTATGTTTTATTTAAAGGCAGGTTTTTACAGGTTGACTGAAATGGATACAGATACGAGGAGGGGAACATATATGACAAATTTAAAATTTAAAAAAAAAGTCAGATACGATGCAGCGAGGAAACAAAAACAAGCACGCGCGTGCTCACACACACATTCAAAAACACCACGGTACATACATAATTCAGATTACCATTCATCAATTAGATTGAAGCATTCATGCCATTTATAATAATTGAAAGTAGCCAATTCAAGTATTGTCATTGACAATATTCTTCTATATTGAGTGCCATAGATAAGCCAATCCCTGTCAAGCATTCAATCAAGAACATGTTAGCTACTTCTAAACATCTATTTCAAACCCTAAAATTACTTTAACACTGAATCCAAATGCTAGCATCTAACAAAAGAATATACCGATTGCACATCTAGAAGAAGTGTTGGAATTTGTGATTAAACACAATTTTGGAGGTAAGTTAATGACGTGACTGAGGTGTATTTGGGTTGGTCCTCTGACTGATTGGACACTGAGCTAGGCGCTGTGAGGGTCAATGGACTAACCAGCCGACGCATAAAGGGCTTAAATTCATGGGATCATAATGGGGAGGTTGTTTGCCAGAAACAACCTCCCCCACTGCTGCAAGATCATCTCTCACCTGAGATATCCTAGTAAGGTAGGAAATCACTCTCTCAGCCTTGGCCATCTTGATACTCTTCAATTTTTCCCTCAGCATCATTTTTTTGTTCTCATTTGAGCTTTGAAACAAGCTAGTCAAAGCATCTTACATTTGATATGCACGGGTTTTGCTAGAGATGTGTGGGATAACGTGATCTTTAACTACATCTAGAATAATCCTTCTAGCTTTTATGTCCTTCTTGTTGAAGGCTGCAAGTGCTTGTGGATCGGTTGAAGCGGGAACTGTGACAGGGTTTGCTTGTGTACTATGAACCACTTCATCCCAAATTTCATTTTCCTCCAATATAAGCACCAATCTAGCTATCCATGGGACAAAATTCCCAGCCCCATCTAGCCTATCCTTTAACCGAAGTCCTGTTGCCATCTCACTGCAAATTCAAGTCTCAACAAGGTGCTGCCCACTGACAGTCTGAAATTATCACTGTATTAATTTTGCTCCTTCTCTAACAAAGCTTTGATACCATGTAAATTTATTTATCTCATTCCCCAACCCGGTTTCAAGCCACCGTTTTTCTCATTGTTTAATGCCCAACCCAATTTACTTTCAGCTGCAAATTTAAGTCATTTTCTCATAGAAAATTTTGACTGAAACACATGAAGAATATTACTACTTTAATGAGCAGAAATAAAACAGTCACACATAAAATCAGACATCTATTTTTAATCAAATTGTCCTAGGAAAAACCCCAACCTCCGGGGAAGACCTGTTCTTGAGAGAGAGAATTTTATTTTCTTTTATAAAATTAAAGTACAGCAAAAAACCAGAGATAAACTTATCTACACCAGTGTTCAGCAAATTGATTGAATTCTGAAATTTTTACAGTCTGAAATTTTTACAGTCTGAAATTTCTGCCAACAAACTGCCTCGAAAACCGTGCCAAAACTGACTGTATGGACTGTCTCGATTTTCGTGCCCAATGATGTACTGTACGACCTGTACGGACCTCGATTTCTGTTCTCACTGCTGTACGGACTGCCTCGAAATTCATGCCTAGCAAACTGTACGGACTGCCTCGAAATTTGTGCCTAGAAACCTGTACGGACTGCCTCGAGATTCGTGCCCAGAACAGTCTTGAAATTCATGTCACTGCTGTACAAAACATCAATAAATGCTTTTGTACGGACCTCAATTTTTCGTTCCCATAAAACTCCTCGGGATCTGTGCTGTACGGAAATGCCTTTAAAACTGTTGTATGGTCATTGGGAATCAGTGTTTTAAAAACCAGCCGAGTCCGAGTCCGAGTTGGCCGAGTTGGCCGAGTTGACCCTCGGCCGAGTTGACTCGGCCTGCAACTCGGCTCGGGTGGCCGATTTTATACTTAGTCAGCCGAGTTGTGTCCGAGTCGGCCGAGTTAAGGTCCGAGTTGGCCGAGTCAGCCGAGTTGACCGAGTTGTAACCTGAGTCAGCCGAGTAGATGTGGCAGACACCCACAAAAATTCAAACTCCAAAATAACATGTTTATTTTTTATTTTAAAGATTTTTCTTATTCTAACCATAACCTAAGGCCATAAGATGCCCCCTTGCCGCTCTATTTGCCATAAGATGTTTGTGAGCATTTGGCATTATTGTTGTTTGGATTCATGGATGCTTTGAGGAGCGTCCAACACAATGTTTTAAAACTCGGACTCGGACTCGGAAATATTTCCCAATGCTAAATTTTCTACCATCAGTTCTTGCACTTTTCTGCTGAATATGGCAGTTGATCAATGAATTTTGATTTTAAATAAAATGTAAATCAGTTAGTTTTATGATTTAATTTTCTTTTCTGATGATGGGAGTAGATATTATCAAGCTTAACATGTATACTGATTATATCATCAGCTTCACTTCATAAAGTTGATATCTTAGCATTATTACTTACCAATAAGTTAAAAACAACTAAGTACTACTATCTTCTTTTGCACAGAATGTAGAAAACATAAAATTTTGATGCATTTTTTTCTTGTTTTATTGTTACTGAAAGCTATGCCTATGTATGCCCATGCCCTATAGAGCTTCATGATGCTATGTCGAAACCACTGCTTTTCTATAAGGTAACCGGATGATCTTAGATTGTAAATAATTGGAGGCATGGTGCTTTTTGTTAAACCTTATTATATCAATATGGTTTTGGGAGGCATGGAACTTATTGTTAAATATTAGTGGAGGCATGGAACTTATTGTTAAAAATTAGTGTATCAGTTTGGTCACTTGAAACAATTTTGGGTGAAAATAGGTATCATGTACATATTTGCTGCTTGCAGCCTTGCACATTGGCACAGCACCATTCGTGCAATTTTGATATGTTCACCCTTATATGGTATATATATGAGTATACTTTGGATGATTTGTCTCTAATGCTTTGGAATGATGGATTATAATCTTTAAAATATATTTTTTCTTTAAAATTTAAATATTTTATATGTTTTTTAATAAACCGAGTCATTAAAATCAAACCGCCCGAGTCATTGCCGAGTCATTGCCGAGTCCGAGTACGAGTCCGAGTTGACCCTCGGCCGATTCCGAGTCCGAGTCCGAGTTTTAAAACATTGTTGGGAATTGTGCCTAGTGTTTTAAAACCCGGCCCGAGCCGACTCGGACTCGGCCGAGTCAGCCGAGTTGACCTCGAGCCGAGTCGAACCGGCCTTTAACTTAGGTCGGATGGCCGGTTCGGTACCGAACCGGCCAACTCGGCCGAGTTAAAGGTCAACTCGCCGAGTTGCACCCGAGCTGGATTTTTTTTAATTAAAATTTATTAATTATCTAACCTAAATCTAACCTAACCCCTAACCTAATCCCTAACTACCCTAACACTTAAAAGTGTCGACTTGCCTGCCCGCGGCTTTATTTTTGGCCTGATTTCTGTCACGGTTTCAGTGTTTTAGTGTTCAAACTTCAGACATTCAGTTTACCCGCGTTTTAAAGCACCGGTGTGGCATCCGTGAGTGTGGCCACTGGCCCGTGGGTGCTCGGGAGTCGGTGGAGGGTGCATGCACAGTGCCTGCGTGGAGCTCACGCTCAGTGCTCAGTGCTTGCGTGGAGTTTTAATTTTTATAAATTACAATTTAGTAATTTACAATTAAGTTGCAAACTTACAAATACATTATACAATACTGTAATTTACAAATTTTATATAAATTTTAAGTGATTTACAGTAATTTAGGTATCTTTGATTATGTATTTTCATTTTGTTTAGACTTTCATATATGTATTATGTATTTGTTGCTTGCAGCCTTGCAGTTTTGATATGTTCACCCTTATATGGTATATATATGATCATACTTTGGATGTTTTGTCTCTAATGCTTTGGAATGATGGATTATAATCTTTAAAATATATTTTTTCTTTAAAATTTAAATATTTTATATGTTTTTTGTTAGTTTTTGTACCTAGGCAGATGTTCCCTAGGTGACTTTTATTTTGCCTAAGTCACTTAGAAGAGGGAAAAAGGTGACCCTCACATTAAATGTCACTTAATGAGACTTTATAAACATAAAGTCACTTTTTGATAAATTTAAGTGGGTGAGGAATTTTATTTATGAGAATTAAATAAAAGGGATTTTTACTCTCACTGAATCTCATCCATTGGATTGGATCTTTTTCCACCATTGGATTAGAGACCCACTTAGGGTTAAACAAAAAGGCTGAGGGAGGCAAAAAGACATTCACTTTTTCATTTTCATGAGAAGGAGGAGCGAGCTGAGGAGAAGGAGGTCGAGCTAGGGCACGATTTTCTAGAAGAGAGATTGCACAGAAATCGAGGAGCATTTAATGCACAGAAATCGAGGTGTACTACCTTCATTTATTGCTGGTACGGGTGCACAGAAACCGAGGAGTACGGTCTGCATTTAATGCACTGTACGGACTGCATTTAATGCACAAAAATCAAGGTGTACGGACTGCACAGTTTTCAAGGTACGGACTGCACAGTTTTCGAGGTTAATCTTCAGCACAGAAATCGAGGAAAGGTACAGCACGTTTCCCAAGACAGAAGCATTTATTTTAGGCACGAGTTTCAAGGTCGTACGGCTGCATTTAAAGCAAACCGTACAGTACGGTCTTGACTGAGTTTTTTTGGGTCAGTTCGGCACAGAAATCGAGAACAGCAGGCTGCTGTTCATGCACAGAAATCAAGGCAGCGAGATGGTTTTGGAGATAAGTTGAATTTGTACTGTATTTCTGTCTGATATTTTTGCTGAAGAAAATAAAATCTCTCTCCTCTCTCTGACTGGTTTTCCCCGTGGGGGTTTTTCCAGGGCTTATTTGGCCAAAAATCTCTGAGTCAAATTTATGGTGTGACTGTCCATATTTGTTTTCCAGCCTGTTAATATTTTACTGTGTGTTTAAAATTGTTCAGTAAATTTTTTTTTAAGTAACTTACAGCCAATGCAAAACCGATTGTAAGTGAAAAACACTAAAATGTTCATTTAAACCAGCAAGCAGTAAAACCCAAAATTTTCTACATGGTATCAGAGCTTGGGGGCTGAAAGCAGTGATTTTTGCAGACACACAGTAATTTCTAGAACTCAGAAATTTTATTATTTTACTTCTGTCAGTGAGCAGCATTTTGTTTGGTTGGTGAAGAGATGGCTAC
>LPNX010374975.1:32295-83294 GCA_001517045.1 Pseudotsuga menziesii
AATCGAGGAGTACGGTCTGCATTTAATGCACTGTACGGGCTGCATTTACTGCACAGAAATCGAGGTGTACGGACTGCACAGTTTTCGAGGTTAATCTTCAGCACAGAAATCGAGGAAAGGTACAGCACGTTTCCCAAGACAAGCATTTATTTCAGGCACGAGTTTCAAGGTCGTACGGCTGCATTTAAAGCAGGCCGTACAGTATGGTCTTGACTGAGTTTTTCTGGGTCAGTTCGGCACAGAAATCGAGAACAGCAGGCTGCTGTTCATGCACAGAAATCAAGGCAGCGAGATGGTTTTGGAGATAAGTTGAATTTGTACTGTATTTCTGTCTGATATTTTTGCTGAAGAAAATAAAATCTCTCTCCTCTCTCTGACTGGTTTTCCCCGTGGCGGTTTTTCCAGGGCTTATTTGGCCAAAAATCTCTGAGTCAAATTTATGGTGTGACTGTCCATATTTGTTTTCCAGCCTGTTAATATTTTACTGTGTGTTTAAAATTGTTCAGTAATTTTTTTTTTAAGTAACTTACAGCCAATGCAAAACCGGCTGTAAGTGAAAAACACTAAAATGTTCATTTAAACCAGCAAGCAGTAAAACCCAGAATTTTCTACATTTTTTAGTAAACCGAGTCATTAAAATCAAACTGGCTGAGTCATTGCCGAGTCCGAGTTGACCCTCGACCGATTCCGAGTCCGAGTTTTAAAACATTGATCGTGCCCACTGCTGCTCTCTCTCAGTCTGCAATTTCTCCTCTTTCTCTGCTCTCCAAATCTCATGGAAAAAAAAGAATGAGTATCTCTTGCCTTTCCTTGCCTTTTTGGTGTTTAATGAGGAAGTTGAATGGTCATCTAATCCAAGGGTTCAAATTCCCTTAGATCAATGGATGAGAAATAATGTGCACTTTATTTGTCTCCAAAATTAATTTCATTCAACTTAAAATTAATTTTTTTCAAAAAGTCACTTTAATCACTAAAGTGAAAATTAAAACTCATCTCAAGTCATTAATTGTAAGGGTCATGTTCTTTTCCCCTTCAGGTGACTAAGGCAAAAATCACTAGGGGAACACTTTCCTAGGTACAAAAATCAACACTCCCTCTTACCGAGGAAGGTGTTCTGCTGTGAAGTGCATGGAAGTAGTTATCGTGGTGACAGTAGGTAACACCTCTCAGGTTGCTGCGAACTAGTAGCAATCTTTGGGGCTTTAGCTACAAGTGTTAGTTTGCGTGGTAACAAGATTGAAACTTGTTAACACTTGTTTGATATCCTTTCTGTTGGGATGTCTATGTGTTGAGTTGAAGTGAAGAGAAATATCGTCTGCTGTTTGTTGCTGTAAATTAATATTTCAGATCAGCCATATAGACGAGAGTTCACAAGGATTAATCATTAGATCCATGAAACCACCGGTGCAAGGTGAAATTTCAAATTTGCATTAACTCCCTGATTCTTGAAATTTCAACACGCTTGACATTGACTGTTTATGTAGGACCCCAAAGAGTTGGGTGTCGAGTAAGCCATCAATGTTGGGTGAACTTTTTTAAGTCCGCTGCATGAAGTGTGGGAAATCTAGAAATCCTCATTCCACACGGTTCCTCCTCCGATTGTACACCTCCTTTTCAAGCAAAAGATGGGCGTCTTGATTGCATACACTGTTACAAAGGATTTTTCTCAATTATTCAACTCTAGTTTGAAACATTTGATAGCCTTGGAGAATTAAAGCCACCCGCTCAAAATAAAACCCAATGCCCTTTTAAATGTTGGTGTAACAAAAAAAAAGGAAATAAGGATTTATTTTAGGATGTTGCACAATTGATTTTAGAGTGGATCTTAGTAACAGTGTGCTTGTGTGATAGCAGATTTATGGAAAAGAAATACCAGGACAAGAAAAGTACTAAAGTATAAACAGATTTTTGTTTGTTTCTTTTGATTCCCCTTTTCTGAAATGAAAACAAAGAACGGGCAACATGCAGCTTCAATCAGCAACAAATAGTGGTGGGTAAGGGGGAACTGCTACTGATTAATGCAAGAATAGTACATGAATTCTTGAAAAGATCTCTTTCCTATAGGCTATTTCTGCTCTAAAGGAAAACAGACATAACAAAAGGCTATAGGCAGTTACAGCAGACAGTGCAAAACTGCCCAGAAAAATTCTGGAAAACCCTGAATTTTGCCCTAAAGGAGAATGCATCCCAAATCATTCTAACAGTGCCTAAATTAAGCTATTATGGGCGCTATAGCATTGAAGTACTCCGAACAGAAGTGCTACTGTGGAAAATCTAGGAAAACTAGAGGAAAAAACACTCAGGAAAATAGCTTGTTGTGTACCTTCAGACAGACTACAAATTGAGAGCAATCAAACCCCAAAGAAACCCAAACTATCAACAAAGGACGACTTTTGAAGATCACCAACAGTTCATCCGTAGTATGGTTACCACTCTTAGGAAGTTCTACCAATGTGATGACAATAGATCTATCTTGCAGATTGGAATGAATTGTGGTCGTAGATATACTATCTCTACATGCATCCTCTGATTATACCAGTTCAAAGTTCAAATCAATAAAAAACAATATTTTTTCCCAATTGTTCAGAACCACAATAAACCTGTCTTAAATGTGTAATAAATGATAAGTTTATTTATATTGCAGTCACGCTGAAAACATAACAACATGTCTTTGAGGAAAAATTTGAAATCTAGGGTTGCAGTTATTTAGTAGAGTAAAATTTGAAGATGCTTATTCATTGGTTATTATATGAATTTCCTGATTTTTTCTTTGGAATTCAGAAATCGTTGCAGGACAGACAGAACCAATTTTGTGTCTTTTCCTTCAGTTTGTTTCAATTGCAATAACTTGCATAGTTAGATAATTTGCTAAGCATTCATTGCTGCCTATTTCTACAGGATTTGGATTTACCTGCAATTCTAATAGAGACTGAACAGCGGGGCATATCCTTTGATCAGCTGCTTACTATTCCTGAAAAGGATGATTGGTTTTACAGTGATGGGAAGTCTACTTCTTGCGTTGCATTTATTCTTGAAATGTACAAAGAGGCAGGCTTATTTGATCCCATTTCTAGCTCTATCCAAGTCACTGAGTTCACAGTAAGTTTAGAGAATGCTTCCCCACCTAAAAAGCTTGTAATATATATTTTTTGTCATGTTCGTTATACTTGCCATGACCATTGCAGAGCTTAATTGCTAATTTACACTTCTGCAGATACGAGATGCCTACATACTTAGGTTTTTTGATGACAACATGACTAATCCGCCTAGGTGGTGCAATGAAAATGACGAGGCGCGACTTCCTTTCTGTCAGATCCTTGGGGAGTATCGCATGGAATTACCTGGATACAATACTATTGATCCATATCCCCACATGAATGAGAATTGCCCTTCTTTGCCTCCAGCTTATCATAGACCCCAAAAATGTTGACTAAATGTCTCTAAATGTCATGAGAACTTTTCTACAGTGGTTTTCGAGGACATTTTCTGCAAACTAGAGAACTGGGCTCTTTCTGGAACATCTAATATTATATCTCTTCAGGCTTTGTTGATTGGATAACATGAGCTTATCCCTCAGTTTGTAAATTTGTAACTTAAAAATCATTCCTCAGTGATATACTTTAATTTATTAAGATGGACGTTTTGCATTCAAGAAAACACCTGAGCTATCTTCTTCAGTATCTCTGTCCATTCCCTGTAATTGCAGCTCCTGTGTGCAAAATTATTTTACGAACATTGCATATTTATTTTGTGGTGTAAATTGTGTATATTTTCTTGATGGTATGAATCACCTTAAAATTGATGCTGCTTCTCCTGGTGATCCTCACAATGACATTTGCTGTACAAAATATTATTTTCTTTTCAATTTCCTAGTTGGAAAAAGGATGTTACTATCATAATTGGAGAATAGCTGCTTGTGTCCCACAACATTGTTCCTGTTTGATTTACTATAGATTGCATTGTATGGATCGCATTTGGGCTGTTTCATTCACCGCTACAGCTTGCTAATAGTAATTGATTAATCCAATTTAGTCAGTCTTTAAAAGTAACGTTTTAGTTACAAGAAGATATCAATCAAAATTTTCTGACATCTGTTGTTATTTTGGGTGTTTCTGTTACATCTATCTTAAAAATTAAAATTGACATGATGCATAACTAACGTATATTTTTGGAATCTATATTTGTACTAGGAAACTTCTCATCAAGTTTAATGCAACTGTCTGCTAGGAAGGTGGAAACCTTAATTGCATCGAAACTTGTCTTTGCAAATTTCATTGTTGTTCTAGGCCAGTTGTAGCCTTATTCAAGCAGGCATTGACAATGGACAATAGCTTTACAAACAAAATGCTTCACACCAACAACAGGTTGCAATGAAATTTGGTTGTCTTATTCCATGCTCATATGATGTACCCAATTTATCTGTTCCAATTCTAATGTCAATTGTGATGGTTTTTGTTCTTTGTTGAGCTCAAGGGTCATCCTCTAAGTGCACTCTACTAGGCTGCTACATTCTTATTCTTCAAATCTGATTAAACCTTCAAGTTTTCTATTGGTGAGTGCCTGTTAAAGCTTAGTTGCACCCCATATGCTTGAACGAATTCCTCCTTTTGGAAATCATTGCAGACTCCAGTTTAGATTCAGTAAAAACCGAATCCAAATAAAATTGTTTCAGGAAAATATGAGCTGATTTAGTAATTTTTTGTCCTATAAAGAGCCAACTCTACCATTATGATCTGTTCTTGCAAATTTATATGTAGGAGGCAAGCAGTAACAATGTAGCTATGTGTAACCTGAGATATATTAGGTAATCTTGTTTTTTAGTCTATTGAAAACCATGACCTTTGGCTGCCCGCCCTTAATTTTGTTTGGTCAATCATTTAAGATTCTGTAAAAAGTGAATCCAAACAAAATTATTTGAAGAAGCTTTTAGCCAATTTAGTATTTTTATGTCTTATGAAGAGCCAACACTATCATCATGATTTGTTCTTGCAAATTTTCTGTAGGAAGCAAAGATGAAACAAAATCTGAGGAGGTATTTTTCCCACTTGCTTTCTGTTATAGGAAGAGTCAATTAGATCCTGTTTTATGAAGCCATGGCAAGGTAGCTGTGTGTAGCCTGAGATATACTAGGTAATCACACTTTTTAGTCTATTTAAAACCATGACCTTTGGCTGCCCTTCCTCAATTTTTGTTTGGTCAGTCATGGTGCAATAATGTATTGTCATTAATTTCACTTAATCATCTACTCAAGTTTATTGAGCCGTAGAATAGCCCCTTGTAGAAAGACATCACAGATCTCAAACTATTGAACATCTTGCTTTGGAAATTTTCTTGCAAAGGCCTTGATGTATCGACACGCATTCTGGTGTTCCCAAATATAGTCTTATAAACATATGACCTGATGGTCCCATAGAAGGGGCTTTCAGTTACTTCTCAGTTGTTGCCACTGAATAGAAAAGGAGGGTCTGTTAAAAACACAGTTTTGGTCCTATGGTTTCCTCCTATCCCTTAGCAGAAGGCAGAAAAAATGGTGTGAAGTTTGCAGAAACCTGTGGATTTTAATGCAACAAGTAAAACCATGTTAAATTTTTTTTCCTAAACTTTCAATATTCAAGCCAACTTGCTTACAAGGAGATGGAAATTTGACCCTACATTGTAGCCCCCTCAGATTTTCAAAGACTTTCCATAGTTTGCTTGAATTTCCTTTTAGTTAACTCACTATGGGACCATGTTTCCCCCTAAAAATGTGACAAAGTCTACCTTATAGGACTCTTCTCTAGATGATTGTGACACCGTCTACTGCTAGGTCATAGAGCAAGACACATTGACAAGCCCATTACATGCCTTAATGTTTTAGTTTTGAGAAAATGTCTCATATTAAACATACAATATTTATAGAGAGCATACATATTTACAATAGTATGTACAAGGGGCAGAAGAAAAAAGGAAAAAGGAAAAAACAGCAACCTATTTCTCAGTGCTACTAGAGCTGAAATCAAATCTGAATGAACAAAGGCATCTACATTCTTGGTATCTCTAATAAGGAGACAACCCTTAGCCTAGAGCTGATCAGATCTTTCCAAGGAGGCCTCCAAAAACCTCGCCCATGAAAAGAGCTAGGCACCTTTGGGATGGATAACGAAAGAATGTGGAGATGGAGCCTCCCAAGTCCAGGTAGAGGGAGTAAAACCTCAGTCTGATCTCATAAGAGATAAGATACCTGAAGATGAGGTGCTCCTTCAACTCGGTGCTTTACAAGTGACAGTTAACAAGTCCTCTTGGGGTGTGGGATGTGGTGATTTGTTTCAACCCGATGCTCATCAAGGCCCACTCTACATTGACCAAGTAAAGATGAGGCCATGCATCCAATGTTTGCTTGTATATGTAGCTCTGACAATGAGACCATCGCTCAACGACCTAAACTAAGAGAACAAAGAAACAAAACAACAATTCCGAGACAATTTCAAAGACCCATCAATGATGTGAAAATTAACTATGGTGAAATTGACTTGATAATGAGCAATTCCTCTTACATCGTAGGTTGCAAACAATACAATAGATGATGAGATGGTTATTAACTTATTATGGCAAATACTTGTGTTGAATCAAATAAATAAAAAAATCAAAGCATAATAGGCATAAATAACAAATTTAACTACTAAAATGAGGCAAGTTTCAACTTTATTGTAAATGTCCAATGAAAATGCATGTATACAATAGTACCACCTCGAGGATTGAAGCTGAAATGTGGAAACCAACTCTCTAAAATGCTCTCAAACAAACTTGGGGATGACGAAGAAAAATGTGTGCTTCTTAGGGGAAGAAGCCAAGCAAGCACGGAAACCAATAGTGGAGAAGAGGTTTTACAATTTAATTCTTACAACATAACCTTGCTCTATTTTTTCCTTAAGAAATGCATGCTAATATCTCCAAAGTAGTTCCAAATGGTAAATCTCCTCTAATGAACTGACTTCCAAGTACAAGAATGTGGTCCATTAAGCCCCAAGTACTTGGTAGGTGAGCTCAATTCGACCTCTTTGGTGCCCAAATATAGTTGGGGGTTTTTAATGTGCCGAAGAATTTGAGTCCGAGGTTTTTCACAATGGTGTAGATATAGAGGGACATTTCGTGCCATTTTATTCTAGACTCAGTTTTGACAGTTGCTTGAGTTGGATAAAACTTAACTGCACATTGGTTTTTGGATTCCACATGTTGATTAATGGTAGAATGAAGTTTTATGAGCTGTATAATATATGATGATGTCTTTCCGTAATATACACGAAATTGTATGTGTGTGAAATTTGGGTGATAACAGTCGCCCTCTAATGTGTGAGATTTAGAGCAAGCCTTATAGTTGAAATACATCATGGTTTCTTTCCCTCATACCGATATTCCATAACTAAGAAAGCGAGAACTCACTAGCAAGCAATGCTGACCACTTCTAAAACAACAAACTAAGAGGTGATACATAAAAATAATGTTTATACAGACGAGACAATGATTTATATGCTCGTGAAATCTTGTTAAAGTAAATTACAATAAGAGGAGATCGAGGGGTCTGCTCTATAAACTATTGAGGTAAGGTTGAAGTTGGCTTCGATCCTAACTCGAGGAGGTGTGCTTGGTTATCTTTGTATGATGATAATGATGCCCGAGGGGGTGAACCATTTGTGATGACAAACAACCCATTGGGATGGGGGACCATAATAGATGTGAAGGTGCCAGAAGGGCAACTCTTGTATATCCATATCTAGAAGTTTTCAATCATAATTGTGAACATTGTAACCACTATAATTTACAACTCTTCTTAATGTGATCAATGAGTTGGCATCGAGCATAGGAGAGACTATTAAGATGAAAAGTAATGATGACTCTCCAATTAGTCCGAGGTTAGACATTCAGTAGGGGAATTGCAACCAAGGTACAACCATTGACGCCTTAAATAATAAAGTGTGTTGAAGTGATGAGAGCTAGGGAGAATGATGGAATAAGGACCTTGTTGATGAGAATGAAGGGCATATTGTAACTGACTAATATGGTGACAAAACAAGACAAGATTGATTAATGAATGTGATCCCTTGAATCAAATTAACAAGTTTGGTTGACACTTGGCAATAGACTTCAACCAATCTAACAATATGTGACTAGAGGATGAATCGGCCATGGGCATGAACATATTGTGGGATGGGTATCATGTGGATGGTGTTAGATTGAGAGGATGAAAGGGATAAAGTATTAGGATGATAATAATACCCATAAAGGTGTTGTTAGGTCAACATGGGTGACAAACTGCAAATGCTTTGATCAAGGATGACAAGGAATGCTATTAGAAAAAGTAAAGTGATGTTGCAACTTCTTGTTTTTTGTGAATATATGATGTTTTTGACTTTTATCATTTTATGAATGAATAAAATAATATGAGGATATTATAGACAAGAAGATGAGTGCCCAATGAGTGAAAACCATGCAAAGTGTTCTAGCGAGGATGATTGGTTAATGGTGGCATTTTAATAACAAAGATGGACCTTAATTTGAGTCTTCTCAAGGGTTGATGAAGTAGAGGTTGTGTGAATGCAAATGGTTTATTGATCATGGTGGGGATGAGAGGCTGTTTGGGGATTGCAACAAGAAAACATTTAGGAGTTTGAGGGGGATGACCAACAAAATGTGTAAAAAAAAGTGTGGCTTGATGAGATGTTGGGATAGTGAACTCCTGATCATAAGGGGTAAAGTAACATGATTGCCATAATGCAATGGGATATAATGGTGTGAACACCCCTGGTGGTGGGATGTTAACTTTCGACAAATGCCTGATATAGTGGGAGGGTTTGGTGCGTTTTTTCGAGGCAAGAGAACCTTCGAGATATTTGAGGAATCTTGAGCTATATCCAATGTATATAGATGGAATACGAAGCCTATATGACATGTTGAGTGGATGTGCTCGTAAAAACGACAATAAGTCCATGGGTGAAAGTGAAGTTGTCCGATGAAAATCCTACACATGAAGCAAATACCATAGTCTAAGAGTGCTTCTGACAAGAAATTCAATAGTTTGAATGCTAGTGAAAATGTACAATTGTACTTGAGTAATTGATCAAAAGAAAGTTCAAATGAAGTTCTTGGTTGGACAAACCAAAGGGCACCATGTCGAAGAGCTTGTGGTCTATATCATAATGATGTAGATAACACATCAAACGAAGCTATAAGACTCTCGAATCAGACCATAGAAAAATCATTGATTGTCCTATAAATAGAGTGGGGTTCACTTTTTGAAATTCATTGTCATTGTTTGTTGTTCGATGCCCTAGACTCGACTTGAGCTCATTGTAGGAAATTGGACTGACATATTCTGATTAGGGACTGTCAGGTTAGTGCTCATGCCTTTCTCTTCATTTTCAGATGTTTAAGTTTCCTTCTAGGGGCCCCTGTTGACTCATATCGAAGATCGTTAGAGGGTTTGTACAGTCGCACAAAAATTGAAGGAACAATCATGTCATAAGTTGCAACAATTCCTTCGAGAGGGGCGTCTTACATGGGATCCTAGGTGCGTTCTCTATGGGATAATAATGCACGTCTGTATGTACGATTAGTCGCATGTGGTGGAAGCAAAGGGACATTCTACTCATGCAAACAAATCATGCATTTGATCATGCTTACAGTGGTGCATGGTGTGGGTTTTTAGTTTTCTTGACCACACACAATGGTTGTGCAGTCAGTTATCTTGGACAACTACATGTGGAAATGTTTGTGGGTTGATCTCATTGCATGAGAATAATGTGCAGTGATATTAAATTTTAAGTCACACACGACGTAGCCATCTAGTTATTTCGGTTGCACTTTGATTTCGCGATTGGTAAAATAAGAAGGTGGCGTCCTCGCATGATTGTTTTGAGAAAAGTCACGCGAGTGTGCGCTTTTTTTGAATTTTTGAATTTTCGTGAAACTCAGCTGGATTGACTTAGACATATGTGATTTGTTTTGCAAGTTTCGAGCGAAGTCATAACTATTGAGTTGCAAGAGTGCCACTTTGATGGTCGTCATTAGGAGGTGGATAGGACCCTGGTAGTTTAACAATTCCTATGGGAGGAGGTTTAATAGACCACTTCGATTTTTCCATGGTGAGGTTCGATGAGGGCCTCTTTTGAGAGTTCATTGGCTTTTGGAGGTCCAGAGAGGATTGTTTTGTGGCGATGGTCAATGGGTGCTATTGGATTGTTCAACTTCTAATTTTTTTATCAAACTCTCAATCCTTGTGATCTAGGAGGAGACTCACCTTGCCTTAGGAGGGGTGAGGACGATTGACTAGTTGGTCATCCCATACTATGGAGGCTATCTTTATGCAAAGAATGGGGTGATTAACATCACCAAGATTTAGGATCTCGTGACCTGCATAACCGCCATTGTAGTGGTCAAAGCGCTGGTTCTACTGTGAATCATTGAGTCTATAGGCATCAATTATTGCTAGTGGGGAGGGACCTTGAGGGCATTGCGATTGCATGGACCAACATGTTGTTGGCCAACATGATGTCTCAACTATCTTGTTGCTCCGTTGAAGGACGATGGCAATTTACATACATGATGATCTCGTGCACATACTTATTTAAGTGGTTCTCGACTCCTAGGTTGTGACTACTGATTTTTGTGTGGGGGGCCATGAGAGCCCATGATGCATCTATGGGGGAGTTTGATGCCCCAGAGAGGTCGGAATGAGGCGGGTCATATTTTTACACCGAAATACCTAGTGGTGTGGCAACAATGGGTTGTTTATGTGGATATGTACCCTTACTATGTGATGGATCTACGTGTAGACCTTGATCATCCTCGATGTTCAAGTTAGGGGTGGGCCCCCATATATGAGTAACTCTTATCCTTATCCTTTGCATGTGTTAATTTGTGATTTTGGCATGCTTTGGATGTGATATGCATGAGAGACTAGCATATGACCTATTTTATTGATGCAAATATTGGCATTGTACCAACACTAGTGGTGGTATCTCTTGTGCTAGGTAGAGTAGTAGTAGGAGGCCCCCAACTAGCTGATGCAATAGTAGTGGGGTATTTTAGAGAGGGTTGGTGATGACATTGTCATTGTGATGAGGTAGGGTCTGTTAGAGATTTAGCTCTAGAGGCACTTCGCTTGTTTTTGTCTTGTATGCGGAAGTGACCATGCACTAGCTAGGCTAGTTTACTTTGTAATGTTGTTTTATAAAGTTTAAAATGACTCTTATGTAAATGGAACTTTTTATAAAGTATTCCCTTGTTTTAATTTTATAAAGTGACTTTATGATAAAGTGCACTTATTTCATAAAGTAAATGTGACTTTATTAAAATTAAATGTAACCACTTTTAGGGGGAAAGTTTCTCAACCCTTGATCTTGAAAAGACAAGATTTAATCTTGGCCTTTGGATTTAGGGATTGAGAAGGTGAAAAGTCACTCTCAAGTTATAAGAGAGAGCCTAGGGTAGTGTGCAAGACAAGTTGAAGGAAAACATTTCCAAGAGTGAGCATTTGGCTGAGTTATTTGCAGAGAAAGAGGGAGCTGCAATTTTTCTCAAGTGGGCACAAATCCCAAGGAGATTTTTTTTTTCTCAAGAGGGCACACGAATCCCAAGGAGATGGGAAGTTCTCAAGGCATTTAGTTTCTGCTGATTTGTACTGTTCTGTACGGTACAATAGTGGCACATTTTTCGAGGAAAATTTTATGGGCACGATTTTCGAGGAGAAGCGGATTTTTTTCTTCAAGCACAGAAATCTGTATAGTCTGTACTATTCCGTACATTTTGTTGGTGGCACGAAAATCGAGGTGGGCATGAAAATCGAGAAATATGGTACAATCATTAATGCTGAAATAAATGTTGCTGTAAATTATTTCTCTGCCTGATAAATGCTGCAATAAAATTCTCTTGGACTGGTTTTCCCCGGGATGGGGTTTTTCCAGGGTCACATTGACCAAAAATCTACTGTTTATGGGTTTATCAGTCTGTTGTATTTTTTATGTGTATTTTCGCTGTTATAGACTTAGTTTTTTCAGTGTTTCAGCTTCAAGGTTGTTGGGTTTTATGCATGTGAAGTAGTTTTTACTTAATGACAGTAAATTCTGAAATCTGGGTTTAACTAAGTGTTTGGCAAAAGTCTCATTTTTTTGTCAATATTTCTACAGGGTCTATATCCCTAGAAAGGGATGTGAACATCAAGATTTTGGCAAAGTTGTTGACATGTTTTAACGTGCTACTAGAGTGGAGTTAGTGATCGTGGATGGGCAGAGCTAGATCATTGTTGGTTGGCAGCATGTGCCATGGCTTTAAAGGGTGGTTGTGTTGAGTGGCAAAAACTATTGAGGTGAGTGACTACAACCATACAAGTGGTCCGAGATCTTTCCGTAGGGCGTGGAGTAACAAGAGTGCCAACACAATGAATTAAGGACGCAACAACCCTAGTTATAGTTCCTCCTTCACACAAGTGAGGAACGTTATGTATGTTTAGGCTATGGGACCCATTTTGTATACAAATTTATTTTTGATATAGCTTATGGGTGGAGGTTTTTAATGTACCTCATAAGTCCATTTTTTATGTCGTCAATGAGGCACAATTTGTACATTCATGATGATATATATGTGTACACATAGAACTATTTTGAGTTATGGTGACTTGTGTACTTTGTATTAAATGTGATTTCATTTATGTAATGTTATGATGTGTCTAGTTATACATATGTTTGATGAACTTAACATATAAATGAGACAACACAAACATTATTACAATATCATTTACGATGTTATTTACAAATGTATTGCAATTTTTAGGGGTGTAGATGAATGTAACAACATCAAAATGATTGGTTAAGCATTGCACTCATAGCAATTTTCAAAAGATACTTGGGTCAAGATCGTGGAAGATAAATGGAACTTTGCGGCAAGGAGTTGTGAGAATTGAGATGGACTTGGAGGTGGTCAATGTGGAAGTGAACTGCAACAACCAAGATCCCAATGTCGACATCATTCTTTGCTTGATTGTTGATGGTTGGTCCTAAACAAATGCCAATGGTTTGGAGTAGTGTATGTCAAGGAGTATAAATAGCCTAAGTAACAAATGCAATATTCTTTAACCAATGACTTGCATCATCAATAAAACTGATGTAGTAGTCCATATTTAAAGACATATGCAAAGGAAGACAAATTTTTAGAAATCATAAGACAATTGTTTTGATTGAAAACAAAAATGTAGAAAAAACAAGTCTGGTTTATTTACAAGGTAAAAGGTAGTTGTGCATGCTAGCGATATAATTTCTTCAAGCACAGTTTGTTGATGGGCTTGTCGAGATGTCCTCCTTCTAGGAAGGTAAGCACATCTGTGCTTGTAGGGAGGCATCACTTGACAATGTATGGGCCTCTCCAAAAGGGGATAAACTTACTAGGTCTTGATTTGGTGTCTTTTTAGGCATAAAAAACAAGGACAAGATCAACTTTGCAAAACGTATGATGGAAAACTTAGTGGTTGTAAAGGGACTTGGAACATTTCAACACATTATATAACCTAACAAGAACTCTAAATAGTTCTCGTTTTTTATAGGCTATATTTAGCGGCTATTTTTACTCTCGAATCAAAAAGTGGTGCTACTGGTAGCTCACCTTTTTTTTTCAAGGCAAAAACTACAACTTCTTGGAAATCCTAGCTAGTGAGATTGTAATGAAAACCATAAATCAACCATCAAATCGAAAAAGTGGTCGTCAATAATCAACCTTGTTTTTACTTGAGGTTAAAACTACATCCTGTTAGAAACCATGGTCTTCACAACCAGCACCATTCCAACAAAAATGCCAAAATCAACTCCCAAATCGAAAATAAGTACTATTAATAGCTCCCTATTATTTTGTTGAATTATAATTGCAAACATTTTGAAACCATACATATCCCAAGAAAATACTTTTTTTTAAATCACTTAAAAAATCATTTTTATTAAAGAAATGATTTTTTTGAAAATATAATTATATTTATATATTAAAAAACAATACAACAACATTTATAATGTTCCATGTTATAAACAAACGTAACTTTTTATGAATTAAAATTAAATTAACAAACTTTTTATATATAAAAGAAACCTTTTAGTTTACCTTGAAATAAAGGAGCCGTGAAGAGACCTCGATGTCGAACATCGACCCGCCACCACCCACTTCGTCCCAAGGGTGGCTGTAGGCATCCAGTTCTCTTAGTTTTTTTTGTTTTTATTTAGTTAAAGATAAATTTAAAGTTTGTTTTTATATATAAAGTTTTTGAAATTTTTTTTAGTGTATTATTTTTGGTATTTTTGAAACCAAGGTTTTGGATTACAATGTAATTGAGTCCATCATCAGAACAGATACTCAGAACATGAGAAAGCAATGAAGGATAAAAAGACCTTCAATCATAAATAGATGGCTGGAGAAGTTGAAGTGATTGATGACTTGTCCTTTCCAATTCCTTTTAATTTTATTAATCAAGGGTTTCCACGTATTACTTAGCTTTAAATCATCATCTTTATTTAAATAGAAAAACGAATAATACTTTAAATAAGGATGATGGTTTAAAGCTTAAGTAATACGTGGAAACCCTTGATTAATAAAATTAAAAGGAATTGAAAATGATAAGTCATGAATTGCTTTAACTTCCCCAACCATCTATTTATGGTTGAAAGCCTCTTTATCCTTTATTGCTTTCTCATGTTCTGAATATCCACCCCGATGATGGACTCAATTATGTTGTAGTCCAAAATATTGGTTTCAAAAATAATACACGAAATTCCCTCTTCACAAACTATTTCCCTTCAATAATGAACTCTTTGATTTCTATATATATAAAGTTTGTTACTATATTTTTTTTATCTTTACAAAAGTTAGGTTTGTTTATAGTAGGGAACATTATAAATGTTCTTTGTATTGTTTTCTAATTCTTTTCAATCTTTTTTTAATTTATAAATTGTTTTAAAATAATATTTAATAAAATTATTTATTTATTTTTAATAATGCATTTTTATTTTTAATAATTGTATTTTAATGTAAGAATTTTGTGTTTTTATGATTTTATATATATTTGTGAAGTATTTAAAAAAAATGTTTTATATTCTTAGAAGAGATTAAATTATTTTTGTTTTATTAATATTGTTTTTAAAGTGGTTTTATTTTTTTGGTTTTTCATAATTTTTTAAAAATAGGTTGTTTTTATTTTTTTTGTTTTTAAATATTTTAAAGTAAATTTTGTCAAAAAATATTTATTTATTTTCTTCGAAAATATATCATTTTTATATTTTTAAGGTGATTTAAAAAAAATAATTTTTTTTCTTGGGCCATGCATGGTTTCGAAATGCCTACCATTGTAACTCAACGAAAGAAAAGGAGGCAATTGATAACATCTCTTTTCAATTTGGGGGTTGTTTTTGATATTTTTATTGCAATGGCGTTGGCTGTGAATGTCATTGCAAAATGATGTAATTTTAAGTCTGAATAGAAATGAAGGTGATTAAGGAGGATCACTTTTTTGGTTTGAGGGTTGATTTAGGGTTTCGATTGCATTAACACCAGCTGGGGCTTCCAAAAAGTTGTAATCCCCCCCATAAAAGTTGCTACTGGTAGCACCACTTTCGATTTAGGTGTTAATTTTGGCGTTTTTGACGCAAAAATACAAGTTTTATGGCTAGAGTTCTCGTTTTGAGTATATAGTTCTTGTCAAGTTGTATAATGCATTTTTCTTCATGGACTCGTTATGTTGTAACTAAGTGCGATGTTCTTCTTCAAGATTTTCCAAGGTTAACAAACGATGCTCAAGTGCATACATGTTAGGTAGTAGTTTAATGATGGCTTGGAGGGTGGGTATGTCGCACTCAATGGGTAAGATTGCTTCAACTTTATGGACAAGGTGAAAGTGTTTGAACCTTGTGGCAATTTTAATAGAAGTTTTGTAGGCCCAAAGTGTTGATAATGACATCTGATGCTTATTAGTTTTGTTCTTGTTAATTGTCCACTATAGCATGGTTTTGAGGACTTTGTACAACCTCAACATGGATAATCCTAACAAGAAAGACAACTAGTAGGAAACCCCATTCTAAAAATGGGTACCTTAGTTAGAAACTAATTGTCTATGTATGTTGAAGTCTGTGATGATGTGATTGAAAAAGGAATGTGCCACATCAACGCTACTGTTGTTAAAGGTGGGAATCACCTTAGCCCATTTGGTGAAGCATTCAATCACATCGACGTTATACTTATGGCCACCAATAGAGGGTGGTTTACATTCCATAATGTTGATTCCCCAATTACAGAAGAGGAAAATGGTAATGTCGAGATTCAATATTTTTTGGATGGTGGTCATTATAAGCACCACCATGAAAATCATTAAGGGCCTTCTTGACCTTGTTATTAGATAGGCACCATTGTTAGAATATTGTGAACATATGAATTAATATCATAACACAATATAAACTATGGAAAGTATTACTAGTCTACCCTTCTCTCTACCAAGCAACATGTGATGTGTGAACTGCAATCAACACATAGCCAAAAGGGTCACCTTCACCTCTCTTATATACCAATAGGTTCGGAATAGAATACATCCCATAACACATGGGATAAATGAATTTCCACCTTTTTATATAGAGAATGGTTACAAATGATATAATTACAATGATGCATGTGGGATAACTCTAGTTAATAACATTAAAGTTATTTTATGCATTTAAATGATATTTTACCAATATATCACATAAGTCATCAGCACATATTCTAACACTCCCTCTTAATGATGACTGGGAGAAAGAATACAAATGTGAGGAAGGTGGAAACAAACCAACATCCCCCTTGATGACAACTTCCAGAATGCTCCATCAGATGTGAATATAAACACACTTCGTCTCATGGACTTGATGAAGACAACATCCGCTTCCCATGAAACTACATCCGAACCAAGTTGCATGATGAACGTTTGCACAACACAACAATGTATGGCCAATACAACAGAACATGTGGCTGCAAACTGATCACAACCAGTAACTCAACTGATAGTTGAAAGAACTCTGCAATAGACCACATGGAGAAGACAAGAACCCCAGATCCATACATCGAAACAATCTTCAGAGAGATCTTACTAAAGATTACATTGTGAATAAAAGACCCGAATGGTCTATCCATCGAAACATGAGCCAAGCATACAATATTCACAACCCAACTGAAAGATGCATGAACAATAGAAGATGGATGCCCATCATTGGAATACAGTGATATAATATGATGAAATTACAACATTACCTTCCTTCTTAACATCAACCATCTTTGTCATATGAGGAAGAGTTTTATGGAGCCTGTCTGATCATTGAAGAGAACCAGGAAAATCCGAACCCTACATATACTACGTCTTGATGAAGTTATGTAGTCTGTTAGGCTCATTTTAGTTCTTTTTCTTAGGCTGATAGTTTCGTTTACATCTAGTTTATTTTATGTTACTGTTCTTTGCTTAATCCTATGAACTTTTATGCTCTGTAAATTTTGTATCAGAACCACATCTTCTGAATGGGTAATTGTGCATTTTCTTGCTAAAAACTGATGAACTTTTATGCTCTGTAGTTTTTGTATCATGCCCCCATCTTTTCAATGGATAATTGTGCCTTTTCTTGCTAAAAACTGACATGCTTTCTATTTTTGACAGGCTGGGGTGGTAAGTTTAGACCACCCCATTCACTTGTCCAGGATGCTTCATTTTGTTCTTTTTTTTGTTTCGACTGGTTAATACAATGCAGACTTACAAAAAAAAACATCAACCATCTTTGCTGCAGTTAAGGATAAGCTGAAAAGAGGAACAATGCTGAAAAACTAGAGATTTGCAACCATCATATGCTTAAACAAGGAAGGAATAGCAGAAGCAAGCTATCCCACAACATAGTTAGCTAATCTGCACAAAAGAACTTCCAAGAGTAAAGCATATAATAAACATGACAAGCCCAAAAATCATAAGACAACATCCGCTTCTGATGAAACTACATTCGAACCAAGTCGTATGATGAACGTTTGTACAACACAACAGTGTATGGCCAACACAACAGAACATGTGGCTGCAAACTCATCACAACTTGTAACTCAACTGATAGCTGGAAGAGATTTACAATAAACAACATGATGAATACTAGAACCTTAGATCCATGCATCAAAACAATCTTCAAAGATCTCTTATCGGAGATTACATTGCGAATACAAGACACGAATGGTCTATCCATCGAAACATGAGCCAATAAAATAGTCTTCACAACCTAGGTTAAAGATGCATGAACAGTAGAAGATTGATGCCCATTATAAAAAAATATTGCAATATGGTGATATAATATGATAAAATTACAACATTACATTCCTTCTTAACATCAACCCACTTTGTTGCAGTTAAGGATAAGCTGAAAAGATGAACAATGTTGAAAAATCAAAGATCCGCAACCATCATATGCTTAAACAAGGAAGTAATAATAGAAGTAACATAATCAAACTATCCCACAACATAGACAACTAATTTTCACAAAATAACTTCAAAGAGTAAAGCATGTAATAAACATGACAAGCCCAAAAAAAAGAAGAAATGATAAAATGACATTGCTCAAGAACATATAAATATTAGGAATTGCATATATGTTATTGCTTCTATGCAAGACCATATAAAATTTGAGCAAAATATTATAAAAAAAGACATGGCATGATATAATAAATAGAGGAGCATAAAAATGAGTGAGCATAATAGATACGAAGATAAAATAATGAGCCAAGATATCTCTTAAATATATGAAAAATATAGTCATCATGCAACTAATGTTAAGCATAGGTTCATTTCTTGTTAATAGCATATTATTATGCAAGAGATGAATGCCCCGAAAATGTCAATGCTTCCATAGGGAACGTTAGATACAAAACACATATCAATGCTTCCATATAGAATGCTAGAGACAAGTAGGAACAAGACAACCTCTGGAATCATAAGAACAAAAATCCCAATGCAACAAGAACAATGTGCTCATGACAAGATTTCAAGATTATAAGATTGCTCAAAGCCATATAAGTATTGTGATCCGAAAATGATAGGGTCTTTATAACCATTATTGCATGTGAAAATTTGTATGCTTAAACTCTTTAAAAAAGGCTTTAAATAGCAAAATTAGAGAACACAAATGAAACTCATAAATACATAAAAGAGATGCAAACCAAGAAATTTGTAGACAATAGATGATAATGGAGTTCATCCCTCCAAGGCTATGTCTCCGGGTCCATCTCCAATGATGACCAATCTTATTAGTCTTCAAAAAATAATGCTTGAACATGTACAAATGCCTTCTTCACAACCGCTACAAAGAGACTTAGGCTTCAACAATGAAGTCCTCTTACTCTTCACAATCTCCCAAGAGTAGTTAAAAATCCTCTTACAAAATGAATAAAGCTTTCAAAGCCTTCAAGGACACTTTGGCATCATATCATCAACACTTCAATGCATATTCCAATACCTTCCCATAGCCAAACTACATTGTTTTTTATAACCCAAGGGTACATAACTTATCCCAAATTGAATGGGATTTACAAATATTCAATTCCACTTAAAATGGAATAAAAATCCATTAAAAATGGAGAATATATATGCAAAAATATTTATAAAATGCCTTTTTTATTTTTAAAAACAATAAACAAATCAGAAATATAATATATGTCTAGAAAAGAAACCATATAATAGTTTGAATTGGTTTAAATTTAGGCCAAGGGGAAGCACGTCCTTTTGGGGGTTAAAATCCGCTCCAAATCAAAATTAAAACCATAAATATGCACATCTCTTAACAAGTGGTGCCTTTGATGCAATGGTTAGAGCGCTTGGCATGTTGAGAGGACGTCATGGGTTCAAACCTGTGGACTTCTACTCTTGGTACTTTTTTGGTTGACATACATATATTGGATATTGAGTTGGTTGTTGGTTCCCCCACGGGTGCTTTTTAGGTTGACATACACATATTGGATATTGAGTTGGTTGTTGGTTCCCCCATGGGTGTCGTGGACATGTGGAATGGTTGAATACATTTCAAATTTAAATAGTAGTGGAGATCATATAGGGTTAAGCAACTACCTGCGGGACCGGAGTTGGTTGTTGGTTCCCTCGCGGGTGTCGTGAACATGTGGAATGGTTGAATACATTTCAACTTTAAATAGTGGTGGAGATCATATAGGGTTAAGCAACTACCTGCGGGAATCATGGTCAGGAAAAAAGTTTGGAGAATTCGGCTGAGGAGAGGTTGGGGGTTGTTCCTCCCCAAACCAAATATTTTTGGTAAATTGAACCATAAGGTGGCCAATCAGATTGCCACATGGTAGCCTTCAGTTGGTCCACTTGGATGCCATATGGACTGCCACCTCAGCACTAAACTACCACTTGGTGCTTTTTTGGTTGACATATACATATTGGATATTGAGTTGGTTGTTGGTTCCCCCGCGGGTGTCGTGGACATGTGGAATGGTTGAATACATTTCAACTTTAAATAGTAGTGGAGATCATATAGGGTTAAGCAACTACCTGCGGGAATCATGGCCAGGAAAATAGTTTGGAGAATTCGGCTGAGGAGAGGTTGGGGGTTGTTCCTCCCCAAACCAAATATTTTTGGTAAATTGAACCATAAGGTGGCCAATCAGATTGCCACATGGTAGCCTTCAATTGGTCCACTTGGATGCCATATGGACTGCCACCTCAGCACTAAACTGCCACTTAACTGCCACCTAGATTACCATTGGATCTATCCTGCCATGTGGAGTTCTGTGGTGTTTCCAGATCAGCGTTGTACATGCCACATGTCACCCTTACAGTGGTTCCACGTGGCACCCCCTTTTTCTAATTTTACCTATTTTGCCGAAAGTTCAGAAATTAATAAATTTCACGCCCGGAGTCTGTTTTGCACGAAACAAACGTTGCAAGAAATATCTCTCCAATATCTACGCAGCTACAAGATTCTGTTTTCATTTTGAAGACTTTAATTTTGATCAATCTCAAAGATTCTCCTGGATCAAACCTTCCCACTGAGGATCTTTTGGACCACCAAAATCCTGGATTATTCAGAATTCAAGTGAGGAAATGTTTGTCTCACTTGTTCTGTATCATTTGTTTATTCTTCCTGGAACCTATACATTTGACTCATCATAATAACAGTGAACACTGCACTTTCATTGTTAAGTGCATTAATCCCTTTTTCAACCAAATCTTCATTCAGTATTTTCGAAACTAACCATATACTGCTGAACAGTGGAAAACTGAATATCAAAATTGAACATATGAAAGAGATTGTACCCATATCATGCTCATTTTTTACCATAAGAGCAATATCAATGATAATAGGTGCATTGTAGTGAAATGACACTTCCTTTTCATGCTTAGGATTTTTTTCTTCCTTACATTGCATAGACATAAGTGCCAAATTTCGAATTGCATTAACAACCCCTTTCAGTTGTTGTGTAGTGCCCAATAATCTGTCATTTTAAAATGAATGTGAATGCATTTCATACTTAATGCCTTCTTTAAATGATACTGATTACGTTCTCTATATAATATTTTCGTTTGATCATATAAATATGGGCTACCCAATGCAATTCCACATATATCTAGTGGAACCACATCAAATTCAACTTCATCTACAAACTTGGATGTTATTGAAAACTTTAGCTCACATTGTTTTGTTACTTGTAATCTTTTATCTTTGGATATCCAACCTAATGGATAAGCTTTCTTGTTTGGTTTTGTTGTCAATCCCAACTGCTTAACTACTTCAACTGAAATTACATTAGCTTTGGATCCACTATCTATGAGTGTACCGGTCTTATTTTGTTTTCTAATTACCCTTATATGAAATAATGCATTCATTTTTCTATCCTTAGAACTGACATGATCTTTAGAAGTAGAAGCACATGAAGATCCAATGTTAGAACCATTACCAACAATAACTTTATGTTTCACACATATGATTAATATCTTTGTTTTGTCCTCAGAATATGATCCTAGGTCCTCAATGATAACCGCGACCTTTTGCTTTTCTTTCCGATCCTTAAACCACTTCGGTTTCAATTCTGGATGTAGCACCCAACACTTTGCCTCTTCGTGCCCTTGCTTTTGACAATGTGAGCAGGTATGCCTCTCATCACCTTTCCTCATTGTAGCTATATGCTTACCTTTCCCTTTTTCCTTGCTTTCTTTTGATTGACTAGATTCAGCTGAAGAAAAATCATAAACAAATTAACTTTGGATTCAATGTGCGTAGCTTGTACACATACCTTATCAATATTAGTAGGATTAAACATAAGCATTGTATGGCACAAATAACTATGTAATCCTCCAATAAACTTGAGAAGAGTTTCTTGAGTGTAAAGAGGTATACCCAAAAACACAGCTCTTTTCCTGAATTCCTAAGTGTATTCTTGTACATTCTAACAATTACCTTGCCTTAAGTTTTTCCAATCCATCATGGCTTGCTGTATATATCCCAATGGGTAGAATTTCTTCTTTAACGTAGATTTAAATTCATACCAGGAGGAAATAATTTTACCTTTCTAAGGAGATCTTCCCGTTTCTTACTCTCCCACCAGATGAGTGCGGTGCCTCCAAGACAGAAAGTATCCAACTGGATCTTTGCTTTATCATCCGCAAGCTTCTGGATCTTACAATACACCTCAATCTGCCTGATCCAATTATCTAGATTTTCTGCGTTAAGTTCACCATTATATGTAGGAAAATCAAACTTAATATCAAGTTTCAAATAAGGTAAATCAGACTTAGACTTCTTAGGTTGTTTCTTTGGATTTGAAGAAGCAGCACTGGAGCTTTCAGAAGAGGAAGAAGAAGATGGATAAGAAGGCTCATAAGTGTCTCCTCCTTTTCCCAAATCATTATTATTTGCTTTCTCCTTCTTTGTTTTCTTCTTTTCCAATCTCTCTTGATAATCTGCAAACAATTTTTCTACTGTCTTCCATCTGATAGAAAGCCTTGCGTAATGCCTTCTCATCTTCTTCTCAATATTTTTCATCTGCCATTTTATTTATGTGCTGTGCACATCCAATCTCTAGATTGCAAGAATCAAGTTGGCATTCACCTCGCTTAAGCCTTGATCTTGTTAAGATTCACAAAATCACAATCCAATGGTTAAGATTCTATGATACCAAACTTGATCCGAAAATGACAGGATCTTTATAACAATTATTTGCATGTGAAAATTTGTATGCTTAAACTCTTTAAAAAAAAGGATTTAAATGGAAAAATTAGAGAACACAAATGAAACTAATAAATACATTAAAGATATGCAAACGAGAAAATTTGTAGACTACTAGGATAACGTAGTTCACCCCTCCTCAGATACGTCTCCGGGTCCAGATCTAATGAGGACCGATCTTTTTAGTCTTAAAAAAATGCTTGAGCATGTACAAATTCCTTCTTCACAATTGCTACAAAGAGACTTAGGGTTCAACAATGAAGTCCTCTCACTCTCCATAATCTCCCAAGAATAGATAAAAAACCTCTTACAAATGAGCAAAGCTTACAAAGCCTTCAAAGTAACTTTGACATCATATCACCAACACTTCAACACATCTTCCAATGCCTTTCCGTGGCCAAATTACATTGTTTTTATAAGCCGAGGGTACATAACTTATCCACAAATTGAATGGGATTTACAAATTTTCAATCCCACTTAAAATGGAATAAAAATCCATTAAAAATGGAGAAAATATATGCAAAAATATTTATAAAATACCTTTTTGTTTTTGAAAACAATAAATAAATTCGAAATATAATATATGGTTAGAAAAGAAACCATATAATAGTTTGAATTTGTTTAAATTTAGGCCAAAGGGAAGCGCACCCTTTTGGGGGTTCAATTCTGTTCCAAATCAAAGTTAAAACCATAAATATGCACATCCCTTAACAAATGGTACCTTTGGTGCAATGGTTAGAGTGCTTGGCATGTTGGGAAGAGGTCATGGGTTCAAACCCACATAAATTTCCTCTTGTTGCGTTTTTGGTTGAACATATTGGATATTATGTTGTCTCTTGGTTCCTCCACACGTGTTGTGGACATGTGGAATAGTTGAAATGGTGGACATGTGGAATAGTTGGTTGAACATATTGGATATTGTGTTGTCTCTTATTGTGTTGTCTCTTGGTTCCTCCACACGTGTTGTGGACATGTGGAATAGTTGAAATGGTGGACATGTGGAATAGTTGAAATGGTGGTATGTTGAATATATTACATATGGGACTGAGGGACTAGACATTGGTTCCCCCTCTTTTTCGAAATAACATATATTTCAACTTTAATTAGGAGTGAAGATCATATAGGGTTAAACAACAACCTGCATGAATCCTGGTGAGGCAGATAGTTTAGAGACTTTAGCGAATGATAGGTCAAGGGTTTGATCCTCCATGACCCCAATATTTTTGGTAAATTGAACCATAAGGTGGCCAACTGGACTGCCATGTGGAAGCCTCCTGTTGGTCCACATGGTTTCCATCTGGACTGCCACCTCAACACTAAACTGCCACTGGACTGCCACTGGATATGTCTTGCCAGGAGGCACTATGTGGTGGTGCCATGTTAGTGCCATACAGGCCATGTGTCACCTTTACAATGGTGCCATGTGCCCCCCCTTTGCCAATTTTACCTATTTTTTCAAAAGTTAAGAACTGAATAATTTTCACGTTGAGAGTCTGTTTTGCACGAGAGAAACATTGCCAGAAATCTCTCATCGAGCTCTACAAAAATGCAAGCTTCTATTTGCATTTTGAAGAATTTAATTTTGATCGATATTGAAGATCCTCCTAGATCATATTGAGTAAAATATGATCAAAATAAACATGACATGATATAATACATATATCAAAAGTTTTAACATGATCAACATATAGCAAATTATGATCAACCCATGATATCACTTATAAAAATTATGAAATGACAAGTCACTAATGGCCATAATCATAGGTTCATTTCTTATTGACATCATGTTAATATGCAAGAGATGAAATGCCTTGGAAATGTCAATGCTTTCAAATAGGAATGTTAGAAACAATAAACACAAGTCAATGCTTCCATATAAGAATGTTATAGACACAACACAAGAACTAGATACAATCTCTACAATACATGAAACAAAAACTATACCCCAATTAAAGAACTTATGACAAGCCAAAAAAATATGATATCACATAGATTAAAAAAAAATGGTTTTACTCAAGAAATTAATTAGCAATAGCATAAAATGATAATAAAGAGATTGCTTATAAAAACAATGAAATTGATTTTACACAAAGGTGAATAATAACATATAAATAAAACAAATAATGATCACAAGATAACACATAGAGACATCATTACCATTATTAGAAGAGTGAGACCATATTAGAATATTGAACAAAACATTGGTTAAATAAAACAAGGGTATCATTGATAGATATGAAAATATAGCCATCAAACAACTAATATCTAAGAATATGTTCATTTGTTGATGTCACCATTACTATACTAAAGATCCATGCCCTTGAAAATGTCAAAACATCTTTCACACAAAGAAGGTCGGAGATAAATAAAAGAGGAACAATACAACCTCTGTAAACATGATGAATAAGAACATAAACCCTAATGCAAATAGATCAATAAGCTCATGACAAGAATTTCAAGATAAGAGATGAATAAAACTAGAAATTTCTTAGCGAAACCGAATCCCAACAACTGCTAAAAAATGGATTTGCCACTGTGCAGTAGAAAATCGAAATACAAAAAATTTAAAATTTAAAATGACCGTAACTTAACCAATAATTCCCAGAACTTTTAATGTAACATGTTTTTGGAAATAGAGAATTGGTTCTGCATAGACTTACAAAATAGAACATGAATATGGGCACTCAATCAAAAAATCTTTGCTCTGTCACCAAAAAAACTGGAAAATAGTTGATTTTAAAATAGTAACATCTCCACTCTACAAACTCCAAACGAGATGATTTGTTTTATGAAATTGAGTATTTTTACGAGGAACTCAGATTTGCAATTCGTTTCTTCAAAATATGCACAGAAAGTGTAAAAAAATAATTTGAAAGTCACCACCCAATTTGACCTTAAGCACTTCTCCACAAGGGTTAGGGTTTGAAAGAAAAAAAATCAAATATGTAGTATAAAGTCGAGATCTTAGAAACTACCACTTGGGTATTGTATATTGGGCCATAAAAATAAAAAATAAAGATTCCAAGTAAAATCATGAACTAATGTTGCTTAAAAATAAAAAAAATAGAATTTTTACTGAAGAAGGTAGAGCATATCAACATGCTTTGATACCATGCTAGAATATTGTGAACATATGAAATGATATCATAACAAAATATAAACTATGAAAAGTATTACTGGTCTGTCATTATATCTACCAAGCAACATGTGATGTATGAACTACAATCATCACATACCCAAAATGGTCGCTTTCACCTCTCTTATATATCAAGAAGTTTGGATTACAATACATCCCATAACACATGTTGGATAAATGAATTTCCACCTCTTTATATAGAGAATGGTTACAAATGATATAATTGCAACGATGCATGTGGGATAACTCTAGTTTATAATATTAAAGTTATTTTATGCCTTTAAATGATATTTTACCAATATATCACATAAGTCATCATTACATATTCTAACAACCATTATAAAATAGTATCTGACCCTCATCAATAGAGAATGCCTCCTAGGAGGCAATAACAAGGAATTTGGAGATGGACGAAAAGACAATCATCATGTGAGAGATGAGGGACAAATTTATGTGTGTAGAGATAAGTACGAATATTGTTGTACTAGGGGTCTTCGGTAGAAAGGGTGAAGAGATGTTGGTTAGGCAACTGATGTTTTATAAGGGGTTTTGTTGTGTCCATCAATAGGTCAATAATGAACTCGGAGAGGGTCATGACCTTTTTGCTTTTGGGGGCTATGAATTCCTAGAGAATAACAATCCATCGTGCAAACCTACCATTTATAAGTCATTGACCTAGTATATACTGCATTGGGTTTGAATTTTCAATTACCTTAGTTTTATGTAGTAAGATGTAGTGGAAACATTTATGAACTAAAAACTCTATAACAAAGGCCAATTATCTCCATGGCTATAATTAGTGGTGGTTTAGACAAGGTGTTGTTGATGTACTAGATGAAATGTTCTCTACGCTCCTCCCCTAATCATACTAAGATGTTGACGATTGCGAAGGGCAATATTGAGATGTAAAGGATAAACTCATCGGTCAAAATTGGGAGAAGAGATTACAAGGGTAGATGTGAGTGCTTTCTTGAATGCCTTTAGAACTGTTGAGTTTGATCATCACATTGAAAGACGACGTATTAATGTAAAAAATGTAAGTGTCCATACACTTGTGTAACATAATCAGGGATGAACCATGGATAAATATTGCTTTGCCTTGGATGCTCTGTAACTGACGTTAGGTATTTGGTGGAGGGAGTTCAAGAATGGATTGAGTTTTGAGGGGCTCTACCATGATCCCCTTACGATATAAGATAAACCGGGGAAAACATACAAAGGTGATGCAATAGATGCACTTGAGGGGGTTCAATCATATGTTGCATTGTCGACATCATAAGGGAACGATGCAAGTGTTGGTTATGTAGTTTGAGCATTTTGTTTACTTGGGTGTGAGGTCATCAAGGTAATTCGAGTTTATGCAAGCTAGTTCGTTGAACACATAAGACATGGTGCGCTAAAAAGTGCCTACTAAATTTTTGAGCCCAAATGACATGATGTGATAGGTGAATGCCCCCCATGTCATGGTGAAGGCACCTTTTCAATAATCTTGTTGGGAGATATCAATAATTTTATTGTACCCAAAAAGTCATCCTTGATGGAGAGAACTTCGAACTTCATGTCTAGCATAAGCATTGACAATTGGTCAATGAATGGGGTAGGGAAGTTGTATTTGGGGAAAATCTGATTCAGATCCCTAAAATTAATGCATAGATGAATGATGCCTTATTATTTTGTTTATGGGGATGGAATTAGATACCCATGATGTGTAATAGATGTGATAGATAAATACTTATTTTCATATTTTCTTTATTTCCACTTTGATAGTGGGTTATTTTAATAGATACAAAGATCATTGGTTTTGTCTTACCAGGTGGGGGCATCATACCATGTGTCAATTTTATGTTTGACATTGCTGGGATCAATTCCTGACATTCCTAAATATGTATGAGAAAATATGTCTTTAAATTCTTGGAATAATGCTTTGTAAGCATAAATTTCCTATTGTGAACAAGATACTCCAAGTAAGATGTGATATAAATACCTATGTTAATGGTATGCGAAATGCCAACAATATTTCCTTCATTCAAATCATCAAGTGAAGGGATGATGGGTTTAAACCAATCAATATTGTTGGGAGGAATAAAATCCTTGGTGTCAATATCATCATGATCAACCACATTGGTGGATTAAAGGTGTCTTAAGATAGAAATTGAAAATGATGTTGTATATTGTCCCATGAAATCTCATGAGCTTTCTTTGCTTTGATCATGTAGTCCTTTAAGTGGAAGAGGCGATCAATAACATTGTTTGAATTATTGGTTCCAACTTGTTTAGGGATAGGGTTAGTGGTGCTTGGTAGGATATGCCATATGCGTGAGATGAATCAATCAAGCTATAGGAATTCATGGAGGTTGAGGTGTTATATGTTGAATGTGTCTTAGACCATGAAGGTGAATCAAAGTTGTACATTGATGATGTGTTGATGTCAATGTTGGACGTTAATGGCGAATGGTCATATGTTGTGGACTATAGAATATCTAAACAGGTCTAGTGGTATCATTTGATGGGGGCAAGTTCTCTTATTGGGAAGGAACCAAAGGGTTTATTGTAATGGGAAATATGCTATGTGTACCTATTGGGGAGGTATGATGTTGCCTTAATGTGTCAAGTGTCTAATAAATTTTCTCTCAATATGGGGCATTAAAAAAAATATGAGATAATAACTCATAGTATTGACATGGGTGAAGAACACGACATGTGACCAATGTGGGGGTTAGGGCGAGGGAATGAATGGGTTCTTAATAAGGTACCATGTTTGTAATTAGAGGGAGAAGATGACCACTCTACTTGCATAAGGAACATGGATGAGTGGTAGTTGTTTTGATTGGTGTCAAAACATAATTGAAAGTGATAAGATCTAGGTAGATTGCCTTAGGTAAAGGTGGTATAGAATAGTTGATAGGTTTGGGGGATTGACGAATGACAATGAGGGTATTTCAAAATTGTGGGAGAGATGGAAACCGATGGGTATAACGACCAAAATTAGAGAATAAATTGAATGCATGATTGGTTCATAGGGAATTTTCTTAGTTTTTGTGGGCTTTGCTTGAGGAGCAGAGAGAATGACCCTAGCTGGTGGATTTTCAATGAGGGAAGTGAAATTTGAGCGATGTAAAATGTCCCCAAGCTCAATTAAGGTTGGGAAAAAGCTAGTGGGGTGACCTTTTGTATCACATAAAGAGCATGGAGGGGAAACCTGCATATGGGGGGGATTTGGGGAAGCTATAATGTTCACCATTTTAGACTTGGTGCTCCCAACTATTTGTGGTTGAGGAGCCGAACAAGGTAGAATTTAGGGAAAATTTATCCCACAAGATAATTTTCAATGTTTTTTCCCAAGAAAAAATTGCCCATTTCCATTTTTTCCAAAATTATTTGCCTAAATTCCACAAGATAAAATATTTTACTCTAAGTTTGTCTAGAAACTAGATAAAATCCCTAGAAATCTGAATATTTTTACAAAAATATCGTCAAACATTTTATGGTTGGAAATTTAAGAATTAGTAAGATTCACAATTGTTTCTACACTTTAAGGAAATTATGGATCCTTCAAATTTTCCATGGAACTAGTTGATGTTGACAATCTTGATGTGGTTGACAAAGTTGGGCATGGGACCTTCGAAGGCGAGGTGTTAGTAGGAGTGATTGGGGTGAAGTTGATATGAGCATAAGGTTTCATGTTACTTATGGATTTGGAGGTGTTAAGTACCATACATGTTCCTTAAGGGGGAGACTCGTTAAAGTGAGGGTAGTCATCATTGGTGTACCCTTGACATAAGGGGGAGGGAGAGGAAGAAAATATATTTCTATAACTAACACAATTGAAGGAGGGGAGGAATGGTTGCGACTTCAGGAGGGATTTCTATGTTAGGTGACATTGTAGAAGTTGAAGTGGATGAAAGCAATTGATTTTTCGAGGAGAATATGATACACATGAGGGCATCATTTGATGGTGTGATGAGTAGTGGTTGCCTTATATATACCCATTGAGGAATCTTTGTATATTCTTGGGGATATCTCAATATAAAAAGCATGGAATTTGTACCAATTGTTGGTACGATATTGTTTTGACTGTTGGTGGGGTGGGTCTCATAGTATGTAAGTTGGCCAAGGGTGTCAAAATTCACGTTGTGAGGGAACACTAGTGAAAAATATTAAGGTGGAGACCATTTTCATGCCATACATATCACTATGATCGAGGAGGATGTTGTAGTCAAGTTGGACGTTAACAATTTCTACATAGAGGAGAACCATATTTCCCCGTAGCTCAATAACAAAATTTTGGTAAATATCTTATGGTTCTGAGGGAGGACCATCATAGGAATGAAGGGGAATTTTGGATTGTATGAAATCAAGATATCCTATTTGTTTCCAAACAATGGTTGACATGACATAAGTAGAGAACTTTTGTCGATGATACATTGATGGATGATGATATTCTTGATTGTGGTAGGGATTTGGAATGCGAAAGATGAAGACACTGTGAGGATCACATGTGTCTAAGTAAAAGTTTGTGAGGTGTGTGTTAGACACTGAGAGGGGGGGTGAATAAGTGTAAAGCCAATTTTACAACTTTTCTTAACTTGTCACAATTAACTACCAATTCATCATTTCAATATTCTACCAATCTCATAATCATTTCATAAACACTTTTCACTTCATCATTCACATATCATAAGCATTTGAATCATCAAGAACCATAACACAAAAGAACACAACACCATATAATTTTGTAATCTTTTTGCATTGGTTTTGGTCCGGCTACAACCATAAGGTAAAATCAGCACCTACTAATACAAAGAGCACCTACTCTTCATCCAGGACCCTGCCTAGTTTTCTTAGACCCTGCTAAGAAGGGTTTGAGGTATCCTAACCTCAAAAGCAAGACAAGATTGCTTTTACAATTAAAGCTCACTGTCACTTCAACATCATCTGCCTCTTCAATCTATTCTGCTGCTGGTCAATACTGCTGATCATCTGCTCATCACCCTCATCAACACTGCTACAACACACTTCTCAATATTCTCTATTCATCAACACTTGCTCTTCAATACTGCCAGGTCATCAAGGTCTGCTCAAGGTTCATGTCAAGCACAAGGGTCTGCCTATAACACAGTCAACTCAATCAACCAAACATAAAGGTATTCACAAATCGGACTATCAAACAACAAGCAAACTTGTGATCATCATCATTGTCTTCTTTACTAGTTGCTTGTCATCAACCTGTCACTATCATTTGTCATATCATATCAGACTGCTGTCACTGTCATATGAATGGATGTCACTATCTTGCAAGTCAATGTATGTCATTGTCAAGCAGATCTCAACAAGTCTCTTTAGATCAGACATTCAGTTCTTCTCTACAGGTACTTGATCATAACTCTTCATCTTAGCTTCCATCTGCTCCACAGTACTGTAACTTTGACTCCTCGTAATCTACTCTTCCTTGCTGCCACAGAACTATGATTTTGTTGTCCTTATATCAGACTTCTTTGCTACTTCAGAGACATGTTTCTTCCTTGCCAATTTCAGACACATCACAGTTCAAAACTCACTCTATCTTCAACCTCATTTTCTGTCCATAGACAACCCCAAACATAGTCTGTCTAGGCCTCAACTTGCGGCCTCTTTCATAGTCAAAATATAACCCTAGAACAACAGTCAACGAGGCCTCATACTTGGGGCTCTTCAATAGTTAATATGCTGTCCCATAAACACAGTCTACTAGACCTCAACATTGGATCTCTTTCATAGTCAATATAGTAGCCATATGTAGCATAAATAATAGACTTAAAACCCAGACAACTAATCATCAAGACAATATATAAATCTTTTCTTAGAACAGACTTGAATGACACATACCTTTGACTGCTTTTACCCTTGATCCACACTCATACCTTTACTGTATATCATGCATACAAATGTACCACTGTGCTCACTTCATACAAATTTGCACATACTGCTACTGTATACATTTGTATCGTTGTTTATCACCAAACGTCATCTTAGGGCATACACCATCATCAAATTATGCGCTTCATCATAAATCATCATCACCATTGTGTGCATGGATTATACACCAACATCTTTTATAAGGCACCATCAAAGTGTGGGAATGCATCACATCATTAAGTGTCAATAAGTTTGCATACATCACAATATACCACTTGTCTGCGCATGTCAACCTTGTATGTGCTTTTAGAACAGACTACACACATCAATGTTGTAGTGTACTTTCATCATTGTGTACTCATCATCTTGTCCATGCAATATCACTGTACTGCATATAACTTTGCCATTGTACATATGTATACTCATTACCACACCTAAATATACATACCTTGTAAAAGGTCATCAAACTTGCACTGTGTGTATAATCCAACACAATCAACTGTGTGCACTGTGAACTGTGGACTGTGGAAGCCACATCACCTTCAACCACTTTAAATTACGTAATCAATTCTTTACTGTATGCTCTTATTACTGTACTGTATACTTCGCAAGAAGTGCATGTCAAAACTCATACCTTGATTGTGAAAAACTTCAAAACACAGACTGTTGATAAAAGGCCTGAATCACCAATCAAGCTCGAGCTGAATGAGCATGTGAAAAACTCATGCCAAGTATAAACTCTTGCTGCTTGTAAACATAATCAATAAAGAGTATCATATCATCGTGTATAAGTGCATATCAAAACTCATTCTTGGCTTGAGTATGACTGTAATGAACTTCAAACTTTTTATGGAATAAGACCCAAATGAAATGACTTGGTCTTATCAAAAATCATTGTAGCAATGAACATCACTTTAATTACCTCAAAATAGGACTGTTTAGGTGCTGGTAAAAACCCCAAGAATTTGTTCCTTTTCGGGACTGTGTATTCACCAAAATTGGGCTGTGCACCAAACACTGTAACATCACCAAACTTCGGGTCTTTGTATGCTAATGAAGACTATAAAATTTGGGTCTGTTCTCTTAGACTACTGCCATCTGAGTCCATGAATTTCATAAAAAAAATCAGACCTTTAACCACTGCTGCTGCTGTTCAAACCATCATTGAGAGCCTTCAAAACAAGTGCACTGTTTTATCCTCTACTGCTGCCACCGAATTCTTCCTTTAGCTCCAATTTCAGACCTCGTTTTGTCAAGAAAGTCATGGTCTGCTGCCACCGAGTTTTTAACAATTGTTGACCCCAAAAGAATTTCCCAAAAGAAGAGTTTATCTGCTTCAAAAATCAGCCTGTAAAAAAAAATTGTCTGCTGCCTTCGAATTTTCAAAGTCCACTTGCCTCAGTCCATGAAAAACACAGTGCATGCTGCCTCATTCAAACCTCCGAAATTGCCTCAGTATGACCTCTGAAATTGCAGCAGTCTGACCTCCGAAATTGTAGAGCTAATCCGAAAATTTTTGTGTGTATAAAATGAAGTTTGGATGGGTTATTAATACTGGTTTTTCATTGAGCCGACATGTAATAAAAATAATTTTATTTTTAATTTAATTTTTATTAAAAAAATTGACTGAGTCGACTTCTACTTGAATTATTTTTATTTTGTGTTGACACATAACTTTACCATTTTAATGGTCACCATGAGGTGAAAACGTTTTGTCATTTTATTTGTTCCACAACCACTCCTTACCATAAGTAAGGGTGTCCTCCGTACATTACCATCAAAAGGGTGCCATTAAGCCACTAGGGCTTCCATACACATTCAATCCACCATGGTGTGTGGGTTCAAGACTCAAACCATCACATGCAAGGGTGTAACCATATTATCTCCTTCAAGGGTTCAAGGACCATTAACCCAACAAATGTGGGTCCAAAGGCTTCTTCATGTCAACCAAGACTTCTCTAAGGGTTTCAAGAGCTTCTTCATCAAGCAAGGGGCTTCATGGTCTTCTTTAACCGCCTCAACCACATGATCCAGCATGATATCACTTGTGGGATACCTTGGTTTCTCCTGGGGTACCATGACATCATCATAGCATGAATCACCACAGAATGGGTCATTAATGCTTCTCTAACCCATCTAGGGTTTCTCCAACATCCATCAAGGCTTCAAGACCATTTCCAGGTTCCTCAATGTCTTCAGCAAGATGGTGGCTTCATGATCCAAGCTTGTGGGTACAGGAACCTTGTCAACTGGGTACAAGGTGCTTCAAGGCAAAAACCCATGTTGTAAGGGATCAAGGCATTGCAGGTGGGACTTGGTGGCATCAATGACATCCCGTGGGGCCTCTGCAAGTCTATGTTGGCATCAATGACAATTTCATCAACAATCTCCCCCTTTGTCATTGATGACAACAACTCATGCTCCCCCTGTGAGCATGCTCCCCTTTTGTCTTCATCTCTCCCCCTTTGGCATCAATGGCAAAGGGTGTCCACATACCTGTGTCTGAAATCTCTGATCACTGCTGACTGCCCCCCCTGTCAATATGCATGATCCTAGGACCTGTCTGTATGCCTGGAGTAACCATCCTTTCTCCATTGAGTTCATCCTCCAGCCTTATGAACTCAGGGTCTGCTAAGGTCTGAGAGAGACCTTACACTTGTCTTGCCATATGGCAGCCATCCTCCCTACTCTGATCAACTTTTCCTATCTGCAACTGCTCGGTCTTCCTCATCCATACTTGCTTCTTGACATCTGTCCTTTGAGCATTTGTTCCTTCATTTGCACTGGCTTTCCTTGATGAGCTGTATAGGAAGTTTCTCAAGGGTTGTTTCTGTGTACTCCAACAATCTTGAGCTTTGTGCCCAAGGCCACTGGAGCTATAAAACCTCATCATACGACAATATGCAGCAATGTGACCAACATTGTTGCATGTCCAGCACTTTACTGAGCTGTTGGAACTTCCAACACTTCTTTGATCAGCTTCATTTCTCCATGCCTGAGCATATCCCTGACTGTAGGCATTTGTCTTCTGATATTCAAATATTCTTGCTGATGTATATGAAGGACTCCTTCTTGGCTGACTTCCTTGACTTGCACATTCTTGGGCTTTGTGGACAAACCCACTGCAGGTGTAGCATCTCAATGTGTGACATGTGGTAGCAACATGTCCGACTTGATTACATGTCCAACACCTAACTGAGTCATTGGGGCTTCCAGCCCTTCTTCTTCCATAGAATCTACAATCCATAGCCTTATGACCAAAGTTAGAACAAAAATAACAATAACCATTGAAGCCACTTTCATACCTGGGTCTTGGAGTTGTTTCCTTTATGAATTTGCTTTGAGGAATAGACCTAACTCCTTGTTTCATCTTTGAACTTCCAAAATCCTTGTTGTCATGTGTAGGTGCATGGGGAGGAGCTTTGGACATTGATGCACTTGCTTCTGGAGTCTTCAGAGACCAAGTGTCATCTTCAGATTTTTCTTTGTTCTTCTTGTAACCAAGACCAGTTTTGTCGAGTGGAGATCTTTGGCAATCTAAGATCTTATCTAGGACAATTGAACTGTCCTGGAACTTGACCAAGGCTTCGTTCTTCTTACCTTTCTTCCTAAGACCAACTATCTCCATTTCCAACTTCTGGACTGTGTCCTCCTTTTCTTCCAGCCGACTCTTCAGGATTTCTTCTGTCCTCTTGGCTTCCTCCAGCTGAGTCTTCAGATCATGATTGACCTCTCTAGTTTCTTCAAGATCTTGAGCAGGATTTTTTGATTCTTCCTTTTGACTGATCAATTCAGTCTTTAATTGTTCAACTTTAGCATCCTTGTCTTTCATTTGATCCCGCAACTCTTTGTCCTTGTCTTTGAGCTTTACAAGCAACACTTTCATTGACATGGTCTTCTGCTGATATTCATTCAAGGAGTCCAATATTTTCTTTTTGAACTTTGTGAAATCACTCTGGCTCAAATTTACTGTGTTTAGGAACCAATTGGCTCTGAGATCAATATTTAGCAACATGAGATGTATCTCATGTGTAGTCTTCTGATATGCCTTCATCACACAAGCTATCATTATAATCACAAGAGTCCATACCTTTACTAGAGTCCTCTTCTTGATTGAGCTCTTCTGGGGGCTTGTCTTCCGATTCCTGATCTGTCTTTTCGGGTTATGGTCTTGCCTTCTAATACTCACTCTCCAACTTGAACCATAGGTCTTTTGCTGAAGTGTACTCTCCTACACTTTCCTTCATTGAGCTGGGATGTCCATCCATGAGGAACTTCAAGGCTGCAGTGTTGTCCTTCTTTGCTTCCTTCTGTGCAGCTGATTTTTCTTTCTTTTTTGATGGAGCGAGTGGATTGATAACAATTTTCCAAATACCAAACTTCTTCAAATAAGCCTTCATTTTGCTCCTCCAACTGAAATAATCTGTAATATCAAGTATAGGCACGTCATTGCTTGATGACTCTTTCATTTCCTCCATTGTGTCTAAGGATCTCCTTCAAGCTTACTAGGCTTGTGATGAAGGCCGACTCTAATTCCAATTGTTAGACACTGAGAGGGGGGTGAATCAATGTAAAGCCAACTTTACAACTTTTCTTAACTTGTCACAATTAACTACCAATTCATCATTCCATTATTCTACCAATCTCATATTCATTTAATAAACAACTTTCACTTCATCATTCACATATCATAAGCATTTGAATCATCAAGAACCATAACACAAAAGAACACAACACCATATAATTTTGTAATCTTTTTGTATTAGTTTTGGTCCAGTTACAACCGTAAGGTAAAATCAGCACCTACTGATACAAAGAGCACCTACTCTTCATCTAGGACCCTGCCTGGTTTTCTTAGACCCTGCTAAGAAGGGTTTGAGGTATCCTAACCTCAAAAGCAAGACAAGCTTGCTTTTACAATTAAATCTCACTGTCACATCAACATCATCTGTCTCTTCAATCTGTTCTACTGCTGATCATCTGTTCATAACTCTCATCAACACTGCTACAACACACTTCTCAATCTTCTCTGTTCATCAACACCTGCTCTTCAATACTGCCAAGTCATCAAGGTCTGCTCAAGGTTCATGTCAAGCACAAGGGTCTGCCCATAACACAGTCAACTCAATCAACCAAACATAAAGGTCTTCACAAACTAGACCGTCAAACAACAAGCAAACTTGTCATCATCATCATTGTCTTCTTTACTGGTTTCTTGTCATCAACTTGTCACTATCATTTGTCATATCATATCAGACTGCTATCATTGTCATATGAATGCCTGTCACTATCTTGTCAAGTCAATGTATGTCATTGTCAAGCAGATCTCAACAAGTCTCTTCAGATCACACATTCAGTTCTTCTCTACAGGTACTTGATCATAACTCTTCATCTTAGCTTCCATCTGCTCCACATCACTATAACTTTGACTCCTCGTAATCTACTCTTCCTTGTTGCCACAGAACTGTGATTTCGTTGTCTTTATATCAGAACTCTTTGCTACTTTAGAGACCTGTTTCTTCCTTGTCGATTTCAAACACATCACAGTCCAAAACTTAGTCTATCTTCAACCTCATTTTATGTCCATAGACAACCCCAAACATAGTCTGTCTAGGCCTCAACTTGTGGCCTCTTTCATAGTCAAAATATAACCCCAGAACAACAGTCAACGAGGCCTCAGACTTGGGGCTCTTCATTGGTTAATATGCTGTCCCATAAACACAGTCTACTAGACCTCAACATTCGATCTCTTTCATAGTCAATATAGCAGCCATATGTAACATAAATAATAGACTTAAAACCCAGACAACTAATCATCAAGACAAGATATAAATATTTTCTTAGAACAGACTTGAAGGACACATACCTTTGACTGCTTTTACCCTTGATCCACACACATACCTTTACTGTATATCATGCATACAAATGTACCACTGTGCTCACTTCATACCACTTTGCACATACTGCTACTGTATACATTTGTATCGCTGTTTATCACCAAACATCATCTTAGGGCATACACCAACATCAAATTATGCTTCATCATAAATCATCATCATCATTGTGTGCATGGATTATACATCAACATCTTTTATAAGGCACCATCAAAGTGTGGGAATGCATCACATCATTAAGTGTCAATAAGTTTGCATACATCACAATATGCCACTTGTCTGCGCATGTCAACCTTGTATGTGCTTTTAGAACAGAATACACACAACAATGTTGTAGTGTACTTTCATCATTGTGTACTCATCATCTTGTCCATGCAATATCATTGTACTGCATATAACTTTGACATTGTACATATGTATACTCATTACCATACCCAAGTATACATACCTTGTAAAAGGTCATCAAACTTGCACTGTGTGTATAATCCAACACAGTCAATTGTGTGCACTGTGAACTGTGGACTATGGAAGCCACATCACCTTCAGCCACTTCAAATTACTTAATCAATTCTTTACTGTATGCTCTTATTACTGTACTGTATACTTCGCAAGAAGTGCATGTCAAAACTCATACCTTGATTGTGAAAAACTTCAAAACATAGACTGTTGATAAAAGGCCTGAATCACCAATCAAGCTCAGGTTGAATGAGCATGTGAAAGACTCATGCCAAGTATAAACTCTTGCTGCTTGTAAACATAATCAATAAAGAGTATCATATCATTGTGTATAAGTGCATGTCAAAACTCATTCTTGGCTTGAGTATGACTGTAATGAACTTCAAACTTTTTATGGAAGAAGACCCAAATGAAATTACTTGGTCTTATAAAAAATCATTGTAGCAATGACCATCACTTTAATTACCACAAAATAGGACTGTTTAGGTGTTGGTAAAAACCCCAAGAATTTGTTCCTTTTCGGGACTGTGTATTCACCAAACTTCGGCTGTGCACCAAACACTGTAACATCACCAAAATTTGGGTCTTTGCATGCTAATGAAGACTGTAAAATTCGGGGCTGTTCTCTTAGACTACTGCCATCTGAGTCCACAAAATTCATTAAAAAAAATCAGACCTTTAACAACTGCTGCTGCTGTTCAAACCATCACTGAGAGCCTTCAAAACAAGTCCACTGTTTCATCCTCGACTGATGCCACCGAATTCTTCCTTTAGCTCCAATTTCAGACTTGGTTTTGTCAAGAAAGCCATGGTCTGCTGCCACCAAGTTTTTAACAACTGTTGACCCCAAAAGAATTTCCCAAAAGAAGAGTTTATCTGCTGCAAAAATCAGCCTGTAAAAAAAACTGTCTGCTGCCTCCGAATTTTCAAAGTCCACTTGCCTCAGTCCATGAAAAACACAGTGCATGCTGCCTCATTCAAACCTCCAAAATTGCCTCAGTCTGACCTCCGAAATTGCAGCAGTCTGACCTCTGAAATCGCAGCAGTCTGACCTTCGAAATTGCAGAGCTAATCCGAAAATTTTGTGTGTATAAAATGAAGTTTGGATGGGTTATTAATACTGGTTTTTCATTGAGCCGACATGTAATAAAAAATAATTTTATTTTGAATTTAATTTTTATTAAAAAAATTGATTGAGCTGACTTCTTCTTGAATTATTTTTATTTTGTGTTGACACATAACTTTACCATTTTAATGGTCACCATGGAGTCAAAAAGTTTTGTCATTTTATTTGTTCCACAACCACTCCTTACCATAAGTAAGGGTGTCCTCCATACTTTACCATCAAAAGGGTGCCATTAAGCCACTAGGGCTTCCATACACATTCAATCCACCATGGTGTGTGGGTTCAAGACTCAAACCATCACATGCAAGGGTGTAACCATATTATCTCCTTCAATGGTTCAAGGACCATTAACCCAACAAATGTGGGTCCAAAGGCTTCTTCATGTCAACTAAGAATTCTCCAAGGGTTTCAAGAGCTTCTTCATCAAGCAAGGGGATTCAGGGTCTTCTTTAACCGCCTCAACCACATGATCCAACATGATATCACCTGTGGGATAGCTTGGTTTCTCCTGGGGTACCATGACATCATCATAGCATGAATGACCACAGAATGGGTCATTAATGCTTCTCTAACCCATCTAGGGTTTCTCCAACGTCCATCAAGGCTTCAAGACCATTTCCAGGTTCCTCAATGTCTTCAGCAAGATGGTGGCTTCAAGATCCAAGCTTGTGGGTACAGGGACCTTGTCAACTGGGTACAAGGTGCTTCAATGCAAAAACCCATGTTGTAAGGGATCAAGGCACTGTAGGTGGGACTTGGTGGCATCAATGAAATCCCGTGGGGCCATTGCAAGTCCATGTTGGCATCAATGACAATTTCATCAACAGTGTGAATCAAATGGATTGATGGCACCTAATGTTGATAGTAATGCCTTATTCTTAGAGGGGAAATATATAACCTTGAGAACAAACATGGTGACGGGAGATTGGGCCTAAACATTGGATAAACTTGATAATAGACATGGTGACGGGGGATTTTGAAAAATAATTTATGATGTTGTCACTATGAGTAGATCTCACATGAGGGTTTGGAGTGGTATGTTGTAAATGTGGCTTTGGTACTTGAGGGGTAGGATTAGTACCAGGGCATGGATTCTAAAACACCCACTATTTGAAGTTTGAGGAATCCTCTCATTGTCTGGGAGGGGATTCTGGCATGTTATAGGCTTGGTTGTGGGTCTGAAGATGAATCTCTACAGAATTCATAAGATTTTTTTGGTAGGAAGACTCCCTACCTGTGTGTGGAGTGTTAGGGGTTGTTGGACTCCTTATTGGTGAGTTATGGTCCATTGTAGAGGGAAGCAATTTTGTAAGATTTATTGTTGGGGTTGGGAAACATTATTCATTGGGGAGGATTTATGATAGGTTGAAAATGTGTTTCTAGTATTCCTTACAATCGATGATTTATGAAAATTGTGAGTGGAATGGTTGTACTCATCGTAAATGGCATAAGGAAAAATTGTTATAAGATGATTCTTTTTTCCTTGCTAATTAGGTGGGGTTTTATTACTACTGAGTTGGTTTTTATTCTCACCATTATCATTTGGTTGGATAAGGGGACTGTCCCTCTTCCCTTGAGGCTATTTTTCCTGCTTGTTTTTCCATTTATTTTTTCCCCAATGTTGTGGATTAGGGTGTTTGCTGCATTCAAATGTTCAAAAGCTTGAACTTGTTGAACTAGATAAGGTTGAAAAACATTTATCCCCGTGTGAGGTAAGAGGTTAACATTAGATGATATATATTGTTATTCTTTTTGACCGTAACACTAGATAAAAAAATTTCTCGTGATTTTCCTCTCTTAAAATTTAATTTTCAGCTCACTAATTGTTTATACTTGTTGAGATCTATTAACATAATCTGATAGTTGAAACAATGTAGGAGATATATCAATAACACATACACAATTTTCTTCCCTTCAAAATCATATTTCATTAAAATATTTCAAGATTACAAGGGCTCCCTTACTGAGAAAATGGATTTGATAAATTACACAACAAACTTGGCAATTATGCATCTATGATGATAACCTGCAAAACATCAAACTACCCCAAAACTACCTTAGTAAAACAGTGAACGTTTTTCTTTGCAAAAATGCCTGTACAACCTCTCTGTACAACTTGTATGGTTTGTACAACCATACATATATGTTGGGATACATATGGTTGTTCGTACGACATGTACAAAAAATATGTATGTCTAGATCCATATGCTTGCATAGATCCCTACAACAAGTTCATGTGCATGTACACCAAATTTGTATAACTGTTGAGATTTCAAGATGGACTCAACTTCAGTTTTTGGCATGGTGGTTGCGATGTCCTTGGTGATAATAGAGAGGAGTGATTTGAGGAACCAATCCAATAAGAATTTAGATTGTAGTTGAACTTTTCACAATGTGCATCGATGATGCCATTCATGGATATGATGGATAAGACGTATGTAAGTGTTTTGTCTGAATTCAGAGAGGATTTATCTAAGGTCATGGAAAACTATGAGCTGAAAATAAGGAAAATAATTCTAATGGTCTCAAAGGTGGGATGTGTATTTTCAAGCAAATTGACATACCATTTGGTGGTCATCCATGTAAGCTTTCTTTTGGAAAATCCAAAGACAGATGGTATCTTTGACTATACTGTGAGATGAATCCAATAGCTGAAATGTCATAACATGGTTAGTTGGATCACCTCCTTTTTTTTCTTTGAATTTAGGGATGCTAGAAAGTAACTTAGATAACATGTTGGGCCATGGTGGATCATGGTGGATAGGATCATTGATGAATTTGGGTCAATCTAGAATATTTAAGGAAACCATGAATGGAAGGGTTTCTTGGTTATTATTAACCTCGGGCATGGTTTGTGAAAGGGGAATGAGTCTACTAGATGTATAAGAGATGGAAGGATATGCGATTGAGGAGAAAGAGAAAGGTGTGTCCAAGAATGACTAATTAGATCATAGAAGCACATGTGTGGGTGTCGAGTGGTGGCTACCCTCATTTGAGATGAGGAATAACTATCGATGGAACTCCTCTCATGGGAGGAATGCCTTGCATCCTCAAGAAATGTCGCGATGGAAATGAGTTCAATTTGATTTCAACCTCTAGGGGAGAAGGGTTAATGAAGTATGCAATAAGAAATGACATCAACAGATGCAACTATAACGCGAAATATATAAATGCATGTGGTGCAAGTATGTGTATTTTAGAATAGATCCAATTTTGTTTGCGGTATGAAATCTTAATTACAAAGGATTTTTTGTAATTTAAGGATCAAGAGTGTGTCCTTATTGAATTAACAACATTCTACTCAATATGATAACGTAACCCTCCAAAAGATATCTTGTTGGATGGTTGTGAACCCATTGAAGATGACTAGTGAAGGATTTAAATAATCATTTATGATGAGGGGTGCAACGGATATGTCACGAATGAAATAACAACAACTCTATATGCCAAATTTTTTTGATTTAGGTGCAAATTCATCCCACGAATTCCACCTTATGAAAATCCTAGGTTTTGGATACTAAGATAGTTGCCTCAAGTGTGGATAAATGGTTCGACCTCTAGCAGTTAGATGTTATTTGAGCAAATATCTCAATGGATCAATGTAGAGTGGAAATATCCCAACCTTGGTTTTATGTTCTCGAGTACCACACTTTATCTAGGTTTTGTCTGAACTTGGTATATTGAGATTTTCAAGCACCCTAAAAGACAACAATGACTATTTGGATGTATTAAGTCGACTTGGATTAAGTTAATTGTTTTTGAAGGGTTCTATTTGAATTAAAGTGTGAAAAATAAGGTATTGCAAAGCTTTTGCTTGCTTGGGTTCATCAATATCACTTTATGAACTTAGGATGAATAGCATACCAAAATGAAAAGAATTTTTAGGTTCTTTTGTGTGTGCTTTAAGTGGTGAAACAATTTTTTGATTGCAATGCTTTGAATAAATTTTCAAATAACTTGGAAGAAATAAGAATAAGAGATGTGAATTTGTATGTGTTCTTACTCTTCCTTGATTAATTTCCATGTGTGACTCGATGACAAAGAAAAATGCTTGCTTCATAGGGGAAGAAGCCAAGCAAGCATGGTATCCAATAAATGGTAAAAAAATAGATGGAGAAGTGGTATTCCAATCCAATTCCTACAACTTAAAATTTATTTGTTTTTTCCCTTAATAAATGTACGCACATGGCTCCTTTATAGCCCAAATGGATATTTTCAAAGGACTAGTGTCAAATGTGAAAGCTCCTCTCATAAAGTGAACTCCAAGTACAAGAATGTGGCCCATTAAGGTCCAAGTACTCGATGGGTGAGATTAATTTTACCTCCTTGGAACCCAAATTGTTGCTTGGAATATTTCACCTCCTGCGGATAACAAGGTGTTCTGCTGGTCTGAATGGTTCAGATCCAGAACAAATAGATCACAGAGGTTGATAACTCTCCCTAGATGCTGTAGATATCTGGAATGCAAGGCTTTGATAGTTGACCTGTGTACTCGCAAAAGAGTTCAACACGAAATAGATCAAAGCAACCAGAATATGATCTACTAATCTATGCTAGTGACTAAGGAATCTAGCAATATATATCTGAAATCAAACATCAACAATATATATGGGACAGAAAATCAGCTTGCATTAGAAATATGAAGAAGTTTACAACCAAGCCTTAGTGTTGACATGCATCTCCATGAAACCAGCTCTTCATCCCTAAAAGCTATGACTCTAGCTCTCTATGCTCTCTCCAAATGATCTTGGGCCAAGAATCAGTCCAACAGCATAACAATACCTTCAATGTTCTCCCCTCAACCATGGCTATGAGCTCATATTTATAGGGCTAGATGGATAGGGATAGTTGAGAAATGAGTGGGTGAGGTAGCCTTTAAGATCCTAGGATGAGGGATCTCGAGCTCAACTAACCCACAACAGTAGGGATAAGGGATATCCTGAGGCTTATCATCTAGAAGTATCGAGGAGCTTCTCTTTTTCCCTTTTACTCAGGGTACCGCGCTTCTTGTTGGAGCAGGGTCCCACAGCTATAGGAAAAGCTGCCATTTTGGTGGATAGATAGTTTGGCGAAGACGAAGAGATAAGGTGAAGCTACGACGCCGTAGCATGTTTCTAGCTACAGAGTAGAGATGAAAACCGTGACTGTTGGAACAGAGAAGTCAAAGAAGATGACAGTACCTGAGTGACCGAGAAGAGAGAGCTCAACCACTGCATTGAAGGCAGCGGCGAAGATAGGAGGGTTCAACTACCCTCATAAAGGAAAAGGAGCAATGAGGCCGAGGTATTGAAGATGAAGGACAGAAGAAGAAGGGAAGTGGTGCATAGTACCCATGGTCAGCGCCGGGAAGCAGGGAAGACTGCAGAGAGCAGTGGTGTGACGGAAAGCGGCTACCCCAAGTACAGATATGCCGACTGTCACTAGTTAGGGTTTGGGTTACTGTTGGGATAGGCCCACAGTGTTGTAATGGTGAGAACTTCGGGCCGCCTATAAAGGGATGTAATTTGTATTGTAAAAGGTTGGCATTTTGGGCATTTTTGGCCATCCAGCTAGTCAGATTATCAGTAGTCTGTTAGCTTACTGTTATTTTGTATTGTAACAATCCGCAGGGATTGATAGACAGAGAGAGAGAGAGTGAGAGTATATTGTAAGAAGGCAATATAGAGATAGAGAAGAGATCTAAGAGAGAAGGGCTCCAGGTTGTGTGCGGAGTTACCCAGAATATCTCTAGCTGCATATGCGGTGAAGCAGAACTGTGTACCTCTCTCAAGTTATAATATAGAAACACGGTTCTGTGGACGTAACTTCCACCATGGAAGTGAACCACGTAAAAATATGAGCGTTGTATGATTGATTCATGTGGTTGTATTTTCTTGTTATATCTGTCATGCTTTACATGAACTTTGCTTACAATAAATATATGTATGTGTATGTTATTCAGTTCATAGCATAATAATAGGATAAATGCAAGTTGAAGTCTTTAAGTATTCTGTATAAGAGCCTATCCAAGTTTCCCTTAAGATAGTTAAGAGTTGCAGTATAAACAGCCTTGAGTATTGAGTCCTGTAGGGTAAACACAAGTTATGCTAGGTGTGCTGAGTCGCAGCGGTAGGATATCGCAGGGAGGCGATATCGCACCATCAGAGGAGATGTGGTGCGTTGCGGTGAAGAATATAGCGTAGGAAAGAGTTACGTGTTGCCCAGATCGTGGCGATGCGATAAAACGTTGGAGCCATCGCGAGCAAGAGGAAAACTGCGCATCGCTTCGCAGAGAGGAAAGAGCGGTCTCGCGAGTGAAGAAGAGCTGCGAGACGCGCATAGGATGCCATACAGAACCTGGTCGAGACACTTGAGTCCTTGACCAACCCATTAGGATCACTTCGGGTGAGACTTCAGGCTTCTCCGCGGTCTGTCGCCGAAAGGGCCAGTGAGCTAGGGGTGTTGTTGGTTCATTATAGTAAACCCGGGTCTGCCTAGACGACCAACAAATGGTTCCGTTGCCGGTTTTGAACAAACTGAGCACAGATGTTCTGTTGTCATCCTACTAGAGACGAACTCAACGAGTGGGTTGTGTCTACGGAGAAAGAGTTTGCTGAATGAGAGAACAAGAGTCCTAGACTGAGTACAGAGGACTGGTTACAAAAACATATTGTTACAGACCTGCATGCAATATTTTTTGCAAACTTTGGAAACGAGCTTTACGACTGGTTATCAAAGTTGACTGATAAGAACATATTCAAGAAGGAAAGAAACATTGTCTGGACACCAGAGCTGATTCAGACCGTGAAGAACCTTGATAATCCCATTACAAGGACAGTAGACTTCTGGCTTGCGAGTGTGCTAGAAGGCTTCGTCACAGAGTTTGCAGTCGACCAGAGAAAAAGCTTCAGCGAGGCTGAACGGTACTTCTTCTAAGGATATCGCGGTAAGTACCTAAAATCTTTAAACTTGTCCATTAAGATGCTATTATATGAAAAAGGAAGGATGGATCTATTTTCAGATGAATAAGTAAAGATAGTAATGTCACAAGAGTTTGAAAGTGATTTTGATGACATTGGACGTACACGTAGTGGAAAGAAATACAAAGTAGATTTTAGATCTCCCATATTTCAAGACAGTTCAGATAGTACTAGACAACAGAATCATAACCATACAGACAGAACAGAAGGGGGTATCCCTTACCACCCTTATACCCCACAGAAACAGATCGGGACTTAGAACAATCCCATAGGAACTCCATCTAGTAGCTCACAGACAATACATACTACCGCTACATCACCTCCACCTACACCGCCGAGTGGTAGTAACACAACAAATCAACATCCACCACGTAGAAATAGAATGGGGGATGATATGAAGCTACCTATCTTTAAGGGTACAGGGGCAGAAAACCCAGAGCAGCATTGGTTTCTATGTGAAGCCATGTGGACCATTAAAGCAATCAATGATGATAATAGTAAACTTGTACAGTTGGTCACCACACTAAGAGAACGAGCCTTAACATGGTATATGAAGTATACCTCAGCGGTACCCAGAATACTTATCCAGGTTAGGACCGCCATGATTAAAGAGTTTAAGAAACCTAAGTCTGAGTCATAGTGCATTATAGAGCTTAAAGACATCAAACAGTTACCTACAGAGTCAGTGTGAGACTTCGATCAGAAATTTAAAGCCCTTATAGACCAAGTCAGCTTTGAGTTTGCACCAGAGCAGCATAAGGAATGGTTTATTGCAGTGCTACTCCCTCACAATAGACTACCATTAATGCAGGAGAAACTCCAGATGCAGGACGACGCATTGGAGATGGCGATGAAACTAGAGGCTTCACCTCTAGCTGAAACTAGCACAGGTATGACAAATCTGCAAAACCAGTTGGCTAATCTCACGATATAGATGCATGAAATTAAGAAAGGGAAAGAGGTTGTGCAAGACATATGGTGCGTAAAGTGTAAAGCACAAGGCCATACTAAATATAACTATCCAGTCTTTGTAGAATATCTAGCAACCGGGGCTCCTAACCCCTTACCACAGACCCATGGGCCATGGTGTGAAATATGCAAAACAAGAGGACATCTACCTCACGAGTGCCCTCTACTTCATAAGTACGTGTAGACACCTAAGAACTTATACTGCGTCTTCTGCAAGTCAGTAGGCCATGATGAACACGATTGCTGAGCCTATGATCTCATGGTCGGAGCAAAGAAAGACCTGTATAGAGTCCAATAAGAAACACAGGGTCAAGCAGCGGGACCACAGCATGATCTGGCGTATGTTGGCCGTGGAGGAGGACGAGGAGGACGAGGAGGATTTAGAGGCTTTGGCCGTGGAGAAGGCTTTGGCCGTGGTCGCAGACCAATCACTTGTTACAATTGTGGAGTTGTAGGACATTATGCTAGGGACTGTCAGAGCCCTACCACCACATGTAACTATTGCAAATATTACAATCACGCTATAAAAGACTGTCCTACCTTGATAGCTAATATCAGAGAACCTAAGCTAGCAGTACACCAGAACATGCAGTTTATTGCTGCTGAGCAGGAGGAACCAGAACTAAGAGTCAACATTGTGACTCGAAGTGGTGTTTCCACCAATGACACATCGCAGGTTACTGAAAAGACCATAGGTCAGGAGTGGGTACGTAAAGCTCCTAACAAAGCAACACCACTTGACCTATAGAAGAACAAGCAGACATTTCAGGAAGCTAAGACTTTCTTTGATGACCCTATGCAATCAGGATCATAGGTACCGCCATCTAGGGGCGTACCACAGCAAGCACCTTGTGGCGTTAGCCCTGACCAGACATCGCAGGCTACCACATCGGGCGCTTGCGACGAAGACGAGTTAGCAGGAAGTGTACAATCCTTCCTGCGAAGTTGTTTAAAACTTGTGAGAAATGAGCAAGCTATTGGAGAAATTCAACGCATCATAGATCAGCGTCAACCATCTTCTTCCATGAGCAGTGCATAGCGCACTGTTCATAGTATTAGGGGACATACAAGAACAGGAAGAGAGATGTGACTCACAGCACAGGTTGGAGAATTTGAAATGGATGAGGTCATCCTAGATCTAGGATCAGAGGTAAATGTTCTGACTAAGCAGACATGGGAATAGATGGGTAGCCCTAAGTTAGTCAGATCACCTATCCACCTCAGATTAGCTAATCAACAACGGGTATCACCCCTGGGTCGATTATCGCAGGTGCCAGTTGACATTGATGGAGTTTGCAGCTCTGCGGACTTTGAAGTTATAGAAATTATTGGCGATAGTAGACCATATCCAGTGCTACTAGGCATTGATTGGGTGATCGGTAACATGGCCATTATCGACTTAAAGAGAAGACAAATGACCTTTGAGGACACGCAGATCCGGGTCATCGCACCGTTAGATCCTCTTCAGGGTCCTAGATACATTGAACCTATCCGAGCAGAGGAAGAGGCACGTAACATGGACAGTTTCTATCAGATGACTACAAACTAGAGCGACTACATCAATCCAACCATAGAAGGGAACATTAGTTGGCGATGCGACAGCTCATGCGCATTAGATTCGGATGTTGGTCTAGAGAACTGGCAGAACAAACTTTACGAAGTCTCAGCGCGCAGATGTGCATACATGACTAAGTCACTGCGATGGATTGGCACAGAAATCAACGAGATTCCATCATTTCATGATCTAACATACATCCAGGACTTTCTCACGCAGTTTGAACAACAAATCCCTCACGAGCAGAGAATTGCAGCTATGGACCTTGCAGTATGAGCCACTCCTGCGCGATGGTGGTATGCACATAAAGAGAATATCGCATCATGGGATGATCTTAAGAGGTTGATGGCGATCAGATTCTCTACTGATAGAGAGTATATCCAGCAGAGATACACAGGAGAAAGTGACCCCCGGTCACACATTCAGACATGTGAAGAGAATTGGTCGGACATTCCCGAGGATGAATGGGTTCACCGATTCATTCACACTTTGGACCCAGTTCCATGAAACTGGTACACAGAGACTGAATTGCGCAAGGGAACGACTACATGGCCACTTCTAATAGACAGCTTTCTACTCACCTTCCCTTTTGACTCTGATTATCCAAATGTAGATCAAGCCTTAGATGTAATAAAGATTAAGATATTTGAGGATTGTACACTATCAGTAAAAACTCAACTTGAGTGGGCTATCCAGTTAGAAGAGGCGCTAGAGTGCTATAATTTTGCATCAGAACCAGAGGAGGAGGATGAGGATCCTTGCAACATCAACATTTCGGAGTCAGAAGGGACTCGCGATGTTGATGGACCGAAGCTACAGAAATCATAGAGCTGCTGAAGATTAAAAAGATCAATATTGGCACAGACACAAAACCAAAGTTTGCCTCTATTGGAGACTATTGGACCGATGAAACAGTTGGACAGATTGCAGACTTGTTACATGACTATCAGGACCTATTTCCCACCAAGTTCACAGAGATGAAGGGAATAGTTGGAGACCTGGGAGTAATGAGGATACCATTGAAAGAGGATGCTAGACCAGTCAAGCAGCGTCCATACATATTAAATCCGCGATACAAAGAAAAAGTTAAGGATGAGATCGATAAGATGCTAGTAGCAGGCATCATTGAGCCCGTAGAAGAGAGCGAATGGGTTAGTCCCATGGTCGTGCAAGAGAATAAAACCAAAGGAGACATCAGGATCTGTGTCGACTTACGTAAACTCAACGACGCATCGCTTCATGATCCATTACCGACACCTTTCACTGATGAAGTATTAGACAATGTGGGAGGACAGGAGGTCTACTCCTTCACTGATGGATTTTCAGGCTATCACCAGATTAGGATCCACCCAAAAGATTGCCATAAGACCACATTTGCAACAGAATGGGGCTCATTCCAGTATACGGTAATGCCCTTTGGTCTTAAGAATGCACCAACTATCTTTTCTAGAGTAGTAGTTGCTGTATTTAAAGAATACATCCATAAATTCCTAGAAGTTTATTTTGATGATTGGATAGTATTTGGATTAATTGACAAGCACATAGGAGATTTAAGACTGATGTTAGAGAAATGTAGGCAGTACCAGATTTCTCTGAACTTGAAAAAATGTATATTCTGTGCGCCATTTGGTATTCTGTTGGGTCACATTGTTTGCAGACAAGGCTTGATGGTAGATCCTGCAAATATTGCCATCATTGTAAATCTTCCAGCACCCAACTCAGTCAAACAATTGAGAACAGTACTTGGTCATACCGGGTACTACAGAAAATTCATCAAGGGA
>LPNX010374975.1:83443-140870 GCA_001517045.1 Pseudotsuga menziesii
AAGAGGAATGCCAGCAGAGTCTAAACACACTTAAAGAGAAGATGGTTACAACACCCATCTTAGTATTCCTAGACTGGACTAAACCATTTCATGTACATGTGGATGCATCTGGCATCGCACTAGGGGTTTTTTTAACGCAACCAGGAGAAGGAGGTATCAATCATCCTATCGCATACTCTAGCAAAAAGCTATCGACGACAGAAAAGAACTACACCACGACGGAAAGAGAAGGCTTAGCTATGGTGTACGCGCTACAGAAGTTTAGGCACTACTTGTTGGGTGCCTCGTTCAAGATGTTTACTGACCATTCCGCATTGAAGTATCTGGTCAATAAGCCAGTGTTAGGGGGAAGAATCTGCAGATGGTTACTCCTCTTTCAGGAGTATGATTTTGAAATCATTGTCAAACCAGGAAGATTGAATGCCGGACCTGATCATCTGTCGCAAATAGACTCAGGAGAAGAGCCAAGTAATCTAGAGGACAATTTGCCAAACGTGCAGTTGTTTTCTATCCAGATCGTAGATGAGTACTATGCTGATATCATTCACTTTCTCACCATAGGAAGGGAACCTGAGGAGTTTACCAAGCATCAAAAGAGGCAGTTGGTTGTTAAAGCAGCAGACTTCACCCTGATCGCAGGAAAATTATACAAGTTAGGTCCAGATAAAGTCCTACGCAGATGTGTGATGCCGCATGAAAAAGAGGCTATTATCAGAGAAGCACATTCAGGTACCGCATGAGGTCATTTCGCAGGAAAGCCGACTGTGCAGAAAATCCTGACCGTAGGATTATGGTGGCCTACGTTACATAAAGATGCTAAGGACTTTTGCAGATGATGTGATATCTTCCAGAGGGTAGGAAAACCCTTGCGGAGAGATGAAATGCCGCTGCGACCGCAGGTTACGTTGTGCGCATTTGACAAGTGGGCTATAGAATTTGTGGGTCCTATCAACCCACCAGGAAAACGAACTGGTGCGAGATATATCATCATTGGAACAGAGTACCTCACCAGGTGGGCCGAGGCCAAAGCAGTAAGAAACTGTGATGCTGCTACAACCGCACAGTTCATTTTTGAAAACATCATCACTAGATTTGGATGCCCAGTAATTTTGATGAGTGATCAAGGCACACACTTCTTGAACTGCACTATTGAGGCCTTGACGGAAGAATTTCAGATACAGCACCATAAGAGAACTCCCTACCACCCGCAAGCTAATGTTACGATGGAGGCCTTTAACAAGATTTTAGAAAATGCTCTTACTAAGATATGCAACAGCCAAAGGAATGATTGGGACCTCAGAGTTAACGCTGTATTATGGGCATATAGGACCACATGCAAGAAACTTACAGGACACACACCTTTCAACTTGGTGTATGGACATGAGGTTGTTATGCCTATGGAGTATATCCTTCCCAGCTTAAGAATTGCTCAGATCACTGGAATGGCTGATACAGACACAGTGCATGAGAGGCTAGCGCAACTGCTTGCCTTAGAAGAAGACAGATTCATCGCCGGATTCCATCATAAAGTGCAGAAGGCACGAGAAAAAGCTTGGCATGACAGACACATTAAGAGTAAGACTCTTCAGATCGGAGACCTAGTACTCCTCTATGACAGTAAATTTACTAAGTTTCCAGGGAAGTTCAAGACGCATTGGTTGGGGCCATATCAGATACAGCAAGTCACAGAGGGAGGAGCCGTTCAGCTCAGCAAACTAAATGGGGAGCTTCTTCCCACGATGATCAATGGTAGCAGGCTTAAGCTCTATAGTGACAACCACTCCACCTCTCAGCCCTAATTCAGAGTCACAGCGGTGCAGATGTCCAGTGTAGTTGAAAGGAGGCATCGCACCGGGAATTAGTCTACACCGGCAGGTATTCTAGGTATAAGGAATCGCATAAGGATGGTTAAAAAAAAAAAACAAAAAAAAAACGCGTAAGTTTGCTTTAAGCAAAGTGATGCGGTGTGGCATCGCAGCAGCACGATGTTTCTCCGTGCCACGTACCCAATTTTGTAATGAGACAGAGGGCTATTCAAGTCGCCCTCTGACAGGCAGTTAATGAGGAAATGACCGGTATACCTTACCGTAGATTTGGCACGGCATAATAAATGTTTCCAGATTTGGCAAATCTTCGACGAGACCGGTGCCTGCTCACACATGTTTCGAGGGAAATTGATCGGATTTCAACATTTATTGAGGATCGAAATGACGATTGTGGTCTCGTCCAAGCAATTAATACGACCGACGGGATCAGTATAGATGACCGTTGCGTCCGAGATTACCGCCTTCAGTATAAAAGCAGAAATTATTCATTCGGGAGGGTTACTTTTGCAAAGAGACGAGAGCTATAGAGTGCAATGTTAAGTTTCCCCTGTTTAGAGATAATTTCGTTATAGAGTGCAGTGATTTCCAGAGTTTGCAGCCATTGCCAATCCATAGTATAATACCGAGTGGGTTCTGTCGGAGGACGAACCTATAGAAGCGATTTTGGAAAGATTCGAGCGTGGAGGCCTTACAGCTGCTATGACCACACCAAGTTCATCACAGATCGGACAACGACCAGGGATGAGGAGCCAAACTCACATAAGAGAAGAATCCAGTCCAGAGCTGGATGAAGAAGTTCATAATTCAACAGACTACATCATACCATGAGTTGAGGGCGCACCAGAGGTAAAAATTAACAAGAGTGGTAAGTTTCTTGTTCCTATACCACAGATTGATTCTTGAGTCAAGGGAGATGGAGATCTATTAGGATATGCCGCTGCTGCTAAATTTTTAGATTATAACTGGGGCGATAGTAAGACATACCCTCAGTTCAGGCCAGATTAGTACCTGACAATTCAGAAGAACCCAAGGATAGGTGCAGATGAATATGTTCCCATGGCACATGTCCAGGTTCTTGAGTGCTCAGGCCTGCTCAATCTGTTAAGAATACCACATTTTGGACGTGGCGCAGAGGTTAATGCCGTGGTGTGCATCCTAATTTCATGCGTACATGGGGGTTACCTCTGGCTTGGTCACAAGGTCGACCTGAACATCGACCTGATACACCGCATTACCGGCCTGTCCAAGACTGGTCAAGTCCTGAAGACAAATATAACAGGAAAAACCAAGGATTCCAAGCTATCACCAACACTAGTCGCCAAGTATAAACTGTAGAGAGCAGGTCAGGATTATGACATTGCCAGCTTAACAGACAATACCCTTAGATTTACAGCTAGTCTGCTTGTAGGCAGACTGTTAACCAAGGTTCACCTGAAGGAAGTCACAGGATCAGTAATTAACCTGGCCATACAAGTTGCAGAGGGGGAACAGTTCAATTGGTCTTTATTTTTGTTAAATATGTTTCAGCAAGATTTTTTGCAAGCTCAGGATGAGGAAACCCACCCATTCCATTTTTCATGGTTGCTGATACTCTGTGCATTCGTTGGATGGAAGGAGCCGCCCCACACACAATTTTGACAGCTAGCGAGTGGCGAGCCCAGAGGTACGTGCTACACAAACTTATGGGAGACTAGCCACCCAACCAAGAAGAAGGTAAATGTGATATTATTCTATGAATACTATAGGATGCTGAGGAACGTCCTCGAAGAGATGCCATGGATTAGCAAGGAGATCGTGGACATATATGATGATCGGCTTGATTTTATGGTGGACCGCCATAGAATTTACTTGAGGCCAAAAATGACTCAAAGGGACGATTGGGCTAATGGTTGGTTCAGGATGACAGTGAACGATATCAAAGGAATCATCAAGGAATTTTATGCCGATTGGAAGAAAGCGTTAGAAGATACCACACCCTTACCATCAGGCACTGCACAGACAGACCCATCGGATAAAAGCAAAGACAAAATGGAGACCGAAACGCAAGATGCAGCACAAGTGCCACTGCTAAGACAAAAGAGGAAGGATGGAGAACAAGGGACACCATAGACACAGATGACTAAAGATGGAGAAGAAGATATACCAGAGACATCGAAGAAGAAAAATCACAAAGCCACAAAACCCCCTTCGACGACTGCATTGACAGAGGATGATTATGAACTCATTGCAACAAGAATGCATGACTCGTTGAAGGACTCATTTGAGGCGATGCAGGCATCACATGCAAAGATACAGAGCGCGGTAGAAAAGCAGCTTTTGGACTTAAAACTAATTACTGAGAATACTGCCATGATACAGGTTCCGCCAGTAAAGATGACCGCAGGAGAAAGTTCAACACAGTCGATTTCCCGCGAGGAAATCTTCGCAACAGATCACATCAATACAGTTTTGATACCACCAAGGAGCATCCGATTCCCTGCGTCAATGAAGGATGTACCAACGCAAATTAGGAAACCTGTCAAGGTTAACCTCATAGAGTTCCACATTGATCAGTTACAGATGATCCAGCAGCAGCTAAGCGCGGAGCTCAGAAGTAGAGAGCTCGTGACTTATAAACAGAACACACAGCTGAAGCAACAGAATGCAACACTCACCACCAGCTATCAGAAAAAGGCAGACGAGTTAAAAACATATGAAGCAAGAGAACATGATCTCTCTCAAGTCTTGCAGAGCATCGCATTGGAGTTACCCCAATGTAATATCAAGTTCACCTTTCCCATCCCGTAGAAGGTAAGACGAGTTGCAGACAGAGCAAAGGATCTGGAGGAAACAGTAACAAGGATGGAAGAAATAGTGATGAAAATGGAGGAAGACCACAAAGCATAGATTGCTGAGCTTGAGGCTAGACCACCGGGCACCCCCCAGGCATACAAGGAAGCCAGAGTAGAGGCCTTTCGACTCACTTCCATGGAGATAAAATCTCGCATAGACGATGCACTGTCGGTGCTAGCTGATGCGACGAACACATGGTCGGAGTTAGATGAGCCTCCCGAGAAAGTAGAAATCCAACAAAGTATTAAGCAGATAGAGAATACCACAGCAGCAATGCAGGAAGAAATCAAGAGCTTAGCAGCTCTTCAGAAGATGAGAAAGACGACGGAGATGAACCGCTTGCATCAGGAAGCGTAACGGTTGAGAGCAAAGGAGATACACCTCAATGACTTGCTTCAACCATATCAAGAACAAATCACAGAACTAGTCGATGCGGTTGAGCAGAAAGTTGGGGAGTTCACTGCCACCAGAAATGAAATTGATGCAGCAGAAGACTCAGGTATCAGCCAAGCTATGCTTGACTTGGCTAAAGAGCGTGCCGCAGCTATGGAGAGCGAAGTCGCAGGACTTCGGGACAAGCTCCAGCGCACTTCGCAGGAAGCCAAGGAGAAGCTACAGCAGGAGAAGACTGTTGGTAGTGGCTCGGGGATGAGCCACAAGTAAGTGTTAGGGGACTATTGGAGCAGGGTCCCGTAGCTACAGGAAAAGCTGCCATTTTGGTGGATAGACAGTTTGGCAAAGACGAAGAGATAAGGTGAAGCTACGATGCCATAGCATGTTTCTAGTTGCAGAGCAGAGACGAAAACCGTGACTGTTGGAACAGAGAAGTCAAAGAAGACGACAGTACCTAAGCGGCCGAGAAGAGAGAGCTCAACCACTGCATTGAAGGCAGCAGTGAAGATAGGAGGGTTCAGCTACCCTCATAAAGGAAAAGGAGCAACGAGGCCGAGGTATTGAAGACGAAGGACAGAAGAAGAAGGGAAGCGGTGCATAGTACCCATGGTCAACGCCGGGAAGCATGGAAGACTGCAAAGAGCAGTGGTGTGACGGAAAGTGGCTACCCCAAGTACAGATATGTCGACTGTCACTATTTAGGGTTTGGGTTACTGTTTGGATAGGCCCACAGTGTTGTAATGGCGAGACCTTCGGGCCGCCTATAAAGGGATGTAATTTGTATTGTAAAAGGTTGGCATTTTGGGCATTTTAGGCCATGCAGCTAGTCAGATTATCAGTAGTATGTTAGCTTACTGTTATTTTGTATTGTAACAATCCACAGGGTTTGATAGACAGAGAGAGAGAGAGTGAGAGTATATTGTAAGAAGGCAATATAGAGATAGAGAAGAGATCTAAGAGAGAAGGGCTCTAGGCTGTGTGCGGAGTTACCCAGGAGATCTCTAGCTGCATATGCGGTGTAGCAGAACTGTGTACCTCTCTCAAGTTATAATATAGAAACACAGTTCTGTGGACGTAAATTCCACCCTGGAAGTGAACCACGTAAAAATCTGAGCGTTGTATGATTGATTCATGTGATTGTATTTGCTTTTTATATCTGTCATGCTTTACATGAACTTTTCTTACAGTAAATATATGTATGTGTATGTTATTTAGTTCATAGCATAATAATAGGATAAATGCAAGTTGAAGTCTTTAAGTATTCTGTATAAGAGCCTGTCTAAGTTTCCATTAAGACAGTTAAGAGTCGCAGTATAAACAACCTTGAGTATTGAGTCCTTAAGGGTAAACACAAGTCACGCTAGGTGTGCTGAGTCGCAGCGGTAGGATATCGCAGGGAGGCGATATCGCACCATCAGAGGAGTTGTGGTGCACTGCGGTGAAGGATCTAGCGTAGGAAAGAGTTACGTGTTTCCTAGGACGTGGCGATGCGATAAAAGGTTGGAGCCATCGCGAGCAAGAGGAAAACTGTGCATCGTGTCGCAGAGAGGAAAGAGCGGTATCGCGAGTTAAGAAGAGCTGCGAGACGTGCATAGGATGCCATACAGAACTTGGTCGAGACACTTGAGTCCTCGACCAACCCATTAGGATCACTTCGAGTGAGACTTCAGGACGCTCCGCGGTCTATTGCCGAAAGGGCCAGTGAGCTAGGGGTGTTGTTGGTTCATTATAGTAAACCCGGGTCTGCCCAGACGACCAATAAATGGTTCCATTGCCGGTTTTGAACAAACTGAGCATAGATGTTCTGCTGGCATCCTACTAGAGACGAACTCAATGAGTGGGTTGTGTCTACGGAGAAAGAGTTTGCTGAACGAGAGAACAAGATTCCTAGACTGAGTACAGAGGACTGGTTACAAAAACATATTGTTACAGACCTGTATGCGATATTTTTTGCAACCTTTGGAAACGAGCTTTACGACTGGTTATCAAAGTTGACTGATAAGAACATATTCAAGAAGAAAAGAAACATTGTCTGGAAACCGGAGCTGATTCAGACCGTGAAGAACCTTGATAATCCCATTATGAGGACAGTAGACTTCTGGCTTGCGAGTGTGCTAGAAGGCTTCGTCACAGAGTTTGCAGTCGACCAGAGAAAAAGCTTCAGCGAGGCTGAACGGTACTTCTTCAAAGAATATCGCGGTAAGTACCTAAAATCTTTAAACTTGTCCATTAAGATGCTATTATATGAAAAAGGAAGGATGGATCTAGTTTCAGATGAATAAGTAAAGATAGTAATGTCACAAGAGTTTGAAAGTCATTTTGATGAAATTGGACGTACACGTAGTGGAAAGAAATACAAAGTAGATTTCAGATCTCCCATATTTGAAGACAGTTCAGATAGTACTAGACAACAGAATCATAACCATACAGACAGAACAGAAGGGGGTATCCCTTACCACCCTTATACCCCACAGAAACAGATCGGGACTTAGAACAATCCTGTAGGAACTCCATCTAGTAGCTCGCAGACAGTACATACTACCGCTACATCACCTCCACCTACACCGTCGAGTGGTAGTAACACAGCAAATCAACATCCACCACGTAGAAATAGAATGGGGGATGATATGAAGCTACCTATCTTTAAGAGTATAGGGGCAGAGGACCCATAGCAACATTGGTTTCTATGTGAAGCCATGTGGACCATTAAAGCAATCAATAATGATAATAGTAAACTTGTACAGTTGGTCACCACACTGAGAGAACGAGCGTTAACATGTTATATGAAGTATACCTCAGCGGTTACCTCAGCGGTACCCATAATACTTATCCAGGTTAGGACCGCCATGATTAAAGAGTTTAAGAAACCTAAGTCTGAGTCACAGTGCATTACAGAGCTTAAAGACATCAAACAGTTACCTACAGAGTCAGTGTGGGACTTTGATCAGAAATTTAAAGCCCTTATAGACCAAGTCAGCTTTGAGTTTGCACCGGAGCAGCATAAGGAATGGTTTATTGCAGCGCTGCTCCCTCACATTAGACTACCATTAATGCAGCAGAAACTCCAGACGCAGGACGACGCGTTGGAGATGGTGATGAAACTAGAGGCTTCACCTCTAGCTAAAACTAGCACAGGTATGACAAATCTTCAAAACCAGTTGGCTAATCTCACGATACAGATGCATGAAGTTAAGAAAGGGAAAGAGGTTGTGCAAGACATATGGTGTGTAAAGTGTAAAGCACAAGGCCATACTAAATATAACTATCCAGTCTTTGTAGAATATCTAGCAACCGGGGCTCCTAACCCCTTACCACAGACCCATGGGCCGTGGTGTGAAATATGCAAAACAAGAGGACATCTACCTCACCAGTGCCCTCTACTTCAGAAGTACATGCAGACATCTAAGAACTTATACTGTGTCTTCTGCAAGTCAGTAGGCCATGATGAACACGATTGCCGAGCCTATGATCTCATGGTCAGAGCAAAGAAAGACCTGTACAGAGTCCAATCAGAAACACAAGGTCAAGCAGCGGGACTGCAGCATGATCCGACGTATGTTGGCCATGGAGGAGGATTCAGAGGACGAGGAGGATGCAGAGGCTTTGGCCATGGTCTGTCGCTGAAAGGGCCAGGGAGCTAGGGGTGTTGTTGGTTCATTATAGTAAACTTGGGTCTGCCTAGATGACCAACACTTCTCCTTCAATGACAGAGTGGTTATGGCAATAACCGCCTATGGACCAAGGGTGATAGGCGGTGGTACCGCTCGTGGACAACCGATGAAAAGTGGTGCGAACAGGGGTACCACTCCTGGATAAAGGGGCATGAGCAGTGCTAGGAATTTGTATGATAGACTAATAAAAAACCATTTAGTCTTCACTCTGAAAGTTGGGATTCAGGGCAAGTAGCTATGTCAAAAGGTCTTATCACATGATGGTGACAGGATTTTGGTATAACAGGATGCCCCCCAAAGCATGAGTCTTAGAGTGATACGATAAACGAGAGCTTTGAGAACAAGTCATTGCCAGGAGACGAAAATGTTGGCTCAATCGGGGCATGCAGTCAAGTAGGAATTTGTAGTACATCAGTATGTTGACTCATAGACACAAGTAACCAAACTCATAGTTGCAGACCAATACAAGGCAGATCCATGAGAGGAATAAACAAGCATGGCTACTATAATACAATGTAGATCCATGTGATAGAGGACTCAAACTTGGACATAGCTACCAAACATACAACGTAGATATACGTCATATAGACACAAATTTGAGCATAGCCATGACCATACAAATGTGGATCCATGCTAGATATACAAAAATCCATCGCAACCTGGGGAAAAAGAAATGAACGCTTTTAAACAAATGCCCAGGGTCTTCATCTCGTCTTCCATAAAGTACGATTCTATCCATGTGATTACAATGATATGAATTCGAACATGGTAGAAACCACTTGATTATCGGCCAATGATGTGAACCATTAACAAGTGCGAGGTAGATCACCATTAATGTCAATGATTCCCAAGGTACTCTAGTACAATCTACTGAGTGTGAATAGATGTCCTGACGTCGAACACCCAGTCGATTCTATCGATCAAAGGTCAATGATGTGAACCCATGTCGAGAGCGAGAGAATCTGTCATTAAGGCATACAGATCTCAAGGTACTAAATATTGTTTCTAAGACTATTTCCTGGATGATGAGCTGATGTCGACAGGAATAGTCTCGTCGAAGGAGGGCCATGATGAGTCCCACATCGACGACATGAAACTAGGAACATAGTTATGGAATGATGTGAATGTAGTAACCATATGGCTGACTCAAAGATACTGACACAAAGGCTGTGTATACTGCAGAGGTAAGACTTCTTCAGATCCCCTTTGAACATTGGGCGGCACGACAAAATGACTTGGCAGCATGACTAAATAGGACAGATACACAATGTGACAGTGGACAATGCATTCTTTTGAAAGACTCAAAGGATTGACATGAATCATGAAAGTGGATCGTTACGGAGATCAGCTGAATACCCAATTGACTGACATGATTGTACAAACAAGTGCCATGTTCAAAGGTAACGACAAACAACTGCCATTATTTACAAAATGATTCCCTTTCCCATTTCGCCCATCATGATCGATGAGTGCCTCTTTTCGGTTTTACGAGTTCAAAGAGGGTAACAAACACTCGATATAGCTTGTCAGAAGACAAGTCCAGTCCCATATGTTTTATGAACCTGAGAGAGGATGGGTTCGTTCCCAAAACGAGCCTTTTAATGTTTAATTTAATGAGTCCACTGAAAGAAAACTCGGTATCGTTCATGTTTAGAGAGTCTGAATGAATACGGAAGAAAACTCCATGGGGGTCCTTTTTCATATGATTTAGTCTCTAAGGCCTGAAAAAGTATAAAATCATACCTTAGAGAACTCTTCCAGTCATGATTGGCTGGAGTGTTCCTTTCTCGTAAATAGTACTGTCCAAACTGATAAAGAGATAACCTACCATTGGATAGACGACTCTTTAAATAATTTTAACAAGCGTGGAGAAGACAAGATCGCTCAATAATCTTTTCGTATTTAGGGAGACTGAAAAGGTTTTAAAGAGAACTCCATGAGGTTTCTTTACACAATGTCACTTTTTACGAGCCTGGAAAGATTCGGAAACGAACTTGACTATCTTTTCATGTTTAAGGAGTCTAAAAGAAGATGTGAAAAGAAGACTCCATGATGTTTCTTTACACGATGTTGTATTTTACGAGCCTGGAAAGAAACATGAACTGGACTTGAAACTTTGATACTAGATTTTAACGAGCGTGACAAAGTGTCGTAATAAATGCTCAACGACCTTTTCCGTTTTGTGAAAGTACGAAAAAGCCATAAACAAACTTTCCAAAGATTTCACTAAAGTCAACCTATAGACAACTCATAAACAAGTGTTAAATGCATCCAAAATCAACATTACGGGATTATGACAAATAGATTTTGACTAGAACATGATGTAATATCAAAACTATACTAAGTCAGACCCAAAAAATGTCTATATAAGGCAAGGAACTAGTAAAAAATCAAACATTTCACTATTTACCTCTAGCATAGAGCACTTGGAACATTTTTTAGCCAGATATTCCACAGCTGATACCGGGAGTTTCCACTGTCCATTTTCACTCTCGTCAGTTGCAGGCAACAACTAAGACCTTCATCTTCCATTTCATAGATTTTATTTTGGGATTTGGCGGGGTTTTACGCCTATTTGGCAAGCCCTAAAATCCAATTTGTGGGCACCGTGGCTACCCCTTGTGGGATAGGAAGTACCACCCAAGAACCGTGCTAATAATAAGGTGGACAGGCGGTGCCACCGCCTGTCTCCAATGGGGCACAGGAAGTGCCGGCCGTGGAGAAATTAAACCAATGATATATGCAAAATTTACCCATTCTTTTGATTTATGGTGACTCAAGGATGATATTGATGTATACCATTGTTGTTTTTGGCAGGTTTAGGCTTCCAAAATATGGTGATATGGAAGGAAAGAACACATGATGACGAGGATGCCGCTGCTGAAAGGGATCCGATTTGTATTGCCGCACTCTGGAGCTGTGGGATTCTAAATTTCTTTCGGAAACCAAGCATGGTGTCCCATGAGAGACTACTGGAACACATACTGAGAATGTGGAATCCAGAACAGTAGTATTTCGAGGTGGGGGCACATATACTCACAATGGAGGTAGAGGACATCTACTTCTTGACTAGCCTATCAAGACGGGGTGCCCCTATCTCACTGACAGGTTCCCGTGGCGTGGACATTACCACCAGAGATCTCATAGATCGACACTGTGTACCAGGTACAGGTACATCGGGGAAGAAAATCCCCATCAGGGTAGTGACAGACATGGCTCTACGGATTGTTCTGTTCACCATGCAGAGGGTGGCAGGGAGCCAGGGTGTACATTAGGCTTCCAGGGCATATATGCTATATGCACTAGAGGCAATGGCACCTATGGTATTAAACTGGGCGAAAGCATTGCTTCCAATTTTCAAGGATCAGTTGACTAAATGTCGGCAAGGGGAGCTTAAGCAGTTTGGATTTGGTTCCATCTTAGCTTATTTGAGTGGGTCCCCCAGATCAGGCCCCAGGTGAATTTTCAGAGTCTGAGAGAGCGGGACCCCCGCATGCTGAGGTGGGTCCAGATCATGGCTCGCACAGGAGCAGGTAGGGGCAAAGTGAAGTTTAGTGAAATGTTCTTCAAATGGTTGCAGGATCAGATGCTCATGGTCGAGGATTATGCCTATGCGGGCACAGATTTTACAGGTGATCCTGACCTACCACTCCCGCCTTGGAGGGCAGTGGGGAGACATTGGTAAGTAACAAGAAACTCTAAGGATGGAAAATGTTTTTATGTTTTTTATGTTTTATATTTTTTATGATAAGTGACGAGACCTGTTTGTCTTCATGCAGATGTTGGAGCAACGAGGCTTGGAGGAGCATCTCCATTAGACAGGCGAGCCGTAGCTCGCTTCATGCCACAGGGTGATGATATCGCTGGGGAGCTGGAGGAGAACCTTGAGAGGTTGACTTTGGACATCCCAGATGCTGACATAGATGATCTCCCAACTAGATATCAGGGATCTACGGCGGGGGTACCAGGTAGATTCAGCAAGCTGCTACGCAGGGTGGCTCGAGCAATGATGTGCTATCACGAGCACCAATAGTGGATGAGACATGTATACTGAAAGCTGATAGCTTCAGGATTTTGTATGATGATTTTTCCTGAAAGCCTACGTGCTTCAGATGAGGTCTCGGGACCTATTTTTTGTAAAATTTTCGTATATGTATATATATACAGACTTCTACATGATGTTTATACGTTTCAAATGGATGAATGCATTTTCTATGAGTTCTATGTGTCTTTAAATGTTTATTTACAATGTACCATGTTTGATTAACGTCATGAATGGGAAATATGCCAATCTAGGATGTAATTAACCAATGAATCAGCAACTACATTATGTTCCCTAGGGATATGCCTATATATTGTAATGGTTCCAAATGATATTTCTAACAAATGTACCCTCCAAAAGAGGCGGAGGAGCACCGGGTTCCTAATGGTGTAGACATGGTTTAAATGGCAAACCACGAGTTGAGAGTCCATCAAAACTACTAGATCACGGACATCCTGGGAGGCAGCTTCAGTCAGAAGACCAATGACTGCTTCATACTCGGTGATTTTATTAGTAGTGAGACCTAAGAAAACCGCTCCTGAACTGACCAAATCTTCAGCTGGGGAATAGAGAACCCAAGCAGCTGAGGCTAGATTCAAGGTGTGGCAGCAAGCACCATCAGCGAAGCCGTAGAAAGCCATCTGCATGACCAAAACATGGTATAAACAGATGCGGACACCAAAACTCAAAACCATCTTGAAAATACTGAAAACACACTGAAAGTCAATCAATATGCATATATACAAGATACCATCCAAGAAGACCTAGGCATAGTACCTTTTCAGGTACAACCCATTGCGAGGTTGCCCCAAAGGGATCCCATCATAATCTACCAACTCATAGGCTCCTTTCTCTAACACCTTGGAAATAACGAAAGGTCCATACCACATAGACTCGAACTTACCCTTTCCTAGCTTGTCATATCTCTGGTCATAAGTCAAAACTAGGTCACCCCCATTGAAAACATGAGGCTGGATGGATTTATCGTACTGTGCCTTGACGCATTTCTTATGTGCCTCATTAGCCAAGGCAACATCTCTACGAGTCTCATCAAGGTTATTCAAGTACACAAATATTGCTTCCTCTGCGGAAGTGTTCGGGAGAAGTTCAACGACGAGTTGTAAATATGGAATATGACATTGGATTGGCAAGACAGCTTCAAGTCCATAGACAAGCTGGAATGGCGTGAAACCCGTAGTTGTTTTCATGGAAGTCCGATAAGCCCAAAGAGTGGAAAAAATAACGAGATGCCAATTGGATTTATGATATCCAACCATCCGACAAAGCATAGTTTTCAAAACCTTATTAATGGCCTCTACCTGACCATTAGCTTGTGGATAATACGGCGTAGAGTTTTCATGGAGAAAACCTAGCTTGGCACTCAATTCCTCCATCATGTGATTACGGAAATGAAATCCGTGATTAGTGACGATGGACTGCGGAACTCCAAATCTAGCTATGATATGATTGAACAAGAAGAGAGCAGAAGTCTTACCATCTTCTGCATATGTAGGCATGGCCTCAGTCCATTTTGTAAAATAATCCACGACTGCGATGATGTAACCATGCCCCCCGGCTGAGGTAGGCTTACAATGCATGAAGTAAATCCCCCATTTGGAAAAAGGGCCAACGACAATGATGGGGTGAAGCGGAGCAGGATGGGTGCGCTTTTTGGGATAAAAATGTTGGCATGGTGGGAATTTTTTAACATCCTCATGACAGTATTTGAAGACAGAAGGCTAGAAATAGCCAACGTGAAGGATTTTCTGGGTTGTAGCCATCCCAGATAAATGACCACCACATGCTCTTGAGTGGCAATCATTCAGCACTTGTTCAGCCTCCTCATGAGTGAGGCATCGCCGGAGAATGGAGTGAATCCCACGTCTATACAAGGTATCATGCAAGATAAGGTAGTACTTCGCTTGGTGCTGGATGCGGTGATGATCATCGCGAGATAGATGCGGCTGAAAACGCTGGGTCTAGAGATAAATCAACAAATCTCCATACCAAGGATTAGTAGAGCTAATAAGGAATAAGAATTCATCTCGAAATGAATCGCTGGGCTCAGATTCCATAGGAGCACATGGAAGGTCACATATAAGCTCGGAAAAAACCAAGGATTTCTTTGATGTAGCCTTAGCAAACTCGAGATCGAACTCCTGAAGGATGACGATCCAACGGGAGTACTTGCCCCCGAGTACCTGACGATTCAGAATGTAGTACATCAGGTTCTGGTCTGCCAATACGGTGGTAGTGTGAAGTAGAATGTAGTGACGAAATTTTTGCACAGCAATGACCGTGGCCAAGGCTAGCTTCTCCACATGTGAATAATGAGTTTCAAAATCAATAAAATTCTTATTGGCGTAATAAATCACATGCTCTTGACTGTGGAGATTGTCCTGCACTAAAACCATGGCGATGGTAGTAACGGAGGCAGCAATATACAAGAGAAAATCCTTTGAATAGTCTGGGGGGTGTATCACGGGTGAATGAGTCAGAGCGTGCTTAAGACTATCAAAGGCACGTTGGGCCTAGTCATCCCAGAAGAATCGAGTGTTCTTCTTGAGGAGACGCATATAACCGTGCGTTTTCTCAGTGAAATTGCACACGAAACGATGGAGAAATTTTGCCTTCCCCTACAAAATTTGGAGTTCAAGGATGTTGGTTGGGGCTGGTAGATTAATGATGGAAACAATCTTCAAAGGATCGATCCAGATGCCATCTTTGGATACCACAAAGACGAGCAGATGTCCCGTCTCAACGCAAAAAACACATTTATGCGGATTGAGTCATATATTATAATGATGGCATCTCATGAATATGTTTCTAAGGTGACCAGGATGGTCCTCCCGTCGCTGTGAATGAGCAGGGAGGTCGTCAAGGTACGGTTCAACAATATGTTTAATGTCGTGAAATGCATAGGACATCACACACTGGAACGTGGCGCTAGCATTTTTCAAGCCGAAAGGTAACTTATTATATGCAAAGGTTCCCCATGGGAAAATGAATGCTGTCTTATGATGATCGGTGGGCAATATCTCAATCTGATTGTAGCTAGAAAATCCATTCATGAATGAAAATATGACACTTCCAGCACAGTTTTTGATAATCTGATCGATGTGCGGGGTAGAAAAGTTGTCCTTGGGACAAGATTTATTTAAATCCCTAAATTCGATGCAGACTCTAATGGTGCCCTGCTTTTTATTGACAGGGACGACATTCGATACCCATTCCGTCAGAGGTACAGGATAAATAAAACAAGATTTTAGAAGTTTCTCAATCTCAGCTTTAATAGCTATGGCCTTCCTAGGATGGACTTGCTTAAGTTTCTGCCTGACAGGTTTAGCCATGGGATAAGTTTTAATCTCATGGACCACAATGGAAGGGTCGATCCCAGGCATCTCTTCATAGGACTAGGAAAAAACATCACAGAATTCGTTAAAAAGTGCCTTATATGCTTCAGATTCATCTGTGGAGGAGTTCTACCCAACATGAACGTGCTTAATAACATCAGGCTTGGCTGATATGTCAATAGGGTTCGTCTAAGTAATGTTGCAAAGGTTTCCTTTAGAATCTGTATCTTGCAACAATATAGGACTTTGTGGAACGTTGACAATATCAGTAGGAAACAAGGATGCAAAATCATGGCTGCCTGAACTGGTATTGGGGAGGAACATGGATCTATGATGGTGATCCTCCCAAATGGGCTCATCCGTGTTCATGATATCTATAATGGACTCATCGGAAGGAAAAGTCTCTGAGAGATAGTCTAGAACCGAAAGAGAAGGTTCTAACCGGTACGGTAAATGGTAAGGATTCGAAGCCACTAAATGAATGTCATTAGTGTGATCATCAGAGCAAGTTTGAATGGTGTCATACATAGCTTCATGTGGACTCAACGAAGTGGACTATACAACATTTGTGCCTGGGGGCTCAATATCAAATGAGGTGATCATATGGACTGTCACGGTATCTGTGCTAGGAGGAGTAGAGGGAAAAATCCCCATAAGGGATGAATCCTTCAACATACCTACCGCAATCAACTGGTAAGGAGGAGGGGACTGACCTAACATGTTATTAGCTGGCAAGGTAGTAACATCCTATTTACATAAATCGAGATGGTCAATGGTAACAATTCTCCCAAGATGTAGGAATTGGACCGTTCGAAATACTGTTGAAGCAACAACGTTCATGGCATAGAACCAATTCCTTCCTAAAAGGAGGTTATAATCTAGAGGGGAATCCACCACTTCTACTTGGATGGAAATGGGTTTTGCCCCCAGCTTGACTGCTAGGGCTGATATGAGGCCATGGGTTTGGAATCCCCGTCCATCAAAGGCTTTAAGGGTCGTAGGTGATGTAACAAGCTCGAGAGAGCCAAGAGCTTTCCAACAAGTCAGAGATAACACCAAGGTCGAAGCTCCTTCATCTAGTACCGTTCGAAAGACTTTCTTTTCCACTACTTTCGTAATGATCTGATCAACAAGTTTATGCAGTAATCTAGGTTTATAGTTCTCAACATTGAATTGAATCAAGTTAGTGTTATTCGGGTCTACAGCTCCTAATGCAGTCAACAAGTTCTTGCGCTGTGTAGGGAAAATCTGGAGTACTTCTAGGGTAGACATCGCACAAGGAGCCTGAGCGAGGTCTTCAACCACATTATAGAATTGAGTAGCTCGGGCATTGGGATTAAAGACAGCCTTCTGAAGAGTACTCTTTGGTGGGCGCAAAATCATGTCGAGAGTAGGCTTCTCCATAGACAAGGGAACAATAGATGAGGATTCTGAAGAACTAGTAGAGGGAGCTTTCCCTGAAGAAGATTGATCTTCTTTCTTATCTGTGGTTTTATCATAATTATGGCTTCAAGCTTGCAGATGGATGGTATCTGAGGACATCATACAAATTTCCTCTGATGAAATAGAGTTACCCTGGTTCGACATGTGGTCTACCAGCTGTTGTTGAGAGGGAAAGGGATCCGTAAGTACTGCAGGTGCGGGATTAGACTTCAAAAACTGGGAGATTTCGTCTCGACGGGGACACTCCTTTGAGAAGTGGTCACCACCACATAACAGACAAGGATATTTAGCCTTCCTTTTCCCTATGTTTGTGTTATTATGGGTTGATTGTGAGGTCTCCTGTTGGTTTCCAGGTTTTTTATTTCAATTTTTACCTTCTTTTTATTACCTAAGGTTTGAGTACTTTGAATAGAATTGACCTTGGCAGAAACGTTGGGAGTCGAAGGAGTAGCAGGTTGGGTTTGCTTGGCAGGTTTCGTTGTGGATGGGGACTGGATTGAACCAACAATCCCATCAATAGGTACTTCTGCTGATGGCTTGGCAGGGTCAGTGTTGGGGTGAGGAGCTTAAGGAATCAGGTCATAAAGAGTCCCGAACTGGGAATAGACCAAGTCTAGGTATTGAGCCTAACTAATAGCCTGCTCTTTGGTAACGGCACCGCCCATGGCCACATCTTGGGCAATAGGAGGCAACAAGGACTTAGTGAGCCAATCAGCTAACAACTGATCTGGAATAGGGGCCTTAATAAGTCTTCTCCACCTTCTCCACTCATGAATATGGTCAGAATTGTGGGTGGAGGTGTTCTGTCGCAGAGAAGTTAAAAGATCAGTGCCCGTTACATAACGAATAGGGAGCTGAAAGTGCGTAAGAAATACGGTTGCCAACGAGCCAAAATCCACAAACGAGTGTTGTGGGAGTTCAATATACCACTTTGTGGCTGTACCGGTCAAAGTTCACTGAAAAAGTCGTAGCCGAACAGAATCATCCATGAGGGAGTTCGAGGAACACCACAAAAGAAATGTCATAACATGGTTCCGCGGATCTTCACCTTCCTTCCCATCGAACTTTGGAATATCCGATGGTAACTTTACCAGAATGGGAGGCCACGAGGGATTGTGTCGAATGGGATCATTAATCAACTTGGACAAATTAGGCAAGTCCAAAGTTGCAAGGAAAGGTAACTGTCTATTGGGCTGCACATACTGGTAATATTGATATGGCATGAAATTACCAGTAGGGCCATAGGTAGACTGATAAATAGGTTGCTGTGAGGAAGAACTACCAGGAAATCTGCCCATGGGGGGTTGATTTGCAGAATTAGGACCGCTAGGACCACCAAGGCCTCTAGGAGGAGGACTTCCATAGCCACCGATACCGCTAGGACCACTGGGACCACCGGGCCCACTAGGACCACCAGGATCACCAGGAGGTGGACCACCAGACCCTCTGGGACCTCCAGGAAGTGGAAAACCTCCATAGCCACTGGAACCATTAGGTGGAGGGCCACCAGACCCTCTCGAGCCATAAGGAGGAAAGCCACCAGGTCCCCCAGGACCACTAGGACCGCGAGGACCATGAGGTGGACTGCCAGGCCCTCCAGGACCATTAGGTCCCCCAGGGGGAGGACCTCCATAAGGTGGCCCTCCCGCACCTCCCACAATATGTATGGGTATCCCTCCCATGGCTGGCATGTAAGACCAGTTGGGTTGCCCCCATGGCGTAAAAGTATTTCTAGGGAATGGAATTCCAGTAGGATTAGATGGATGATTACCTACAGGTATTTGATAACCATAACCACTAGAAGACTGAATGGCAACAGGTTGTGCCCCCAAGGGCTGACCTGAACTAAATGGGGGATTGACCACATTAGTGTGGGTGGGAGGGACAAAAAATGTAGATGTTTCTATGTTATAGGTATGCTCTTGACTAGGTACAACTCCAGGATCAGATAACGTAGGTCGTGCCGGGGGTTGCCCCCCGACATTCAAAGGTACTGAAGACACAGGAATTGAAGGTTCGACCCCAAATGCAAAAGATCTGGGCAGATTTGGATCAGACATAGCATAAGAGGTGAGAGGGGTGGAAATTTGACCTGGCCTATGGGTTGTTAATGGACGATCTATAATAAGTTCAATGGGTCTCATAGAATCGGCTAGTGAACGATATCCCACAGGAAGGAATGTGGAATGAACCGGTGAACGGCCTAATAGGTTTTCAATATGTTTTTCTACCTCCTGTGCACGGAGGATAGCGGCACGGTATTACCTGCATTCTTCTTCACTTTCACGAGAACTTACACGGGTGCCAAATGAGGCAATGGCCTATCCGATGGGTGTCTCCCAAAAAGGAGAATTAGGACCAAAATCCGGACGGGTATCATCAACATGATCTTCGGCGGGAGGATGGAGCGATGAATCCTTATGGGAAGGCTGTTGGACCAAGGGAGGCGAGTGTGAAGAATATGGCACTCCACATTCCACCACCACATGATCTCCCACTTGGGAGGTGGTAGCAGCTCCTTGGTCGATAGCTTCCATTGGATTTCATCCTGAAACAGAATTAAAATCAAGTGGCAAGCCCCTTACTCTCCTGGACTGTCTTAACTCAGCCAGTGTTTACAGTTCCTATCTAACCTAGGGTCTGAAAATCTAGAAAAAACACACCAAAAGACTTCCCTACTCAAACTATAGGTAAAAAACAAGCAGACTTAAAATGACAGGAGGAGCTCAAAAGTCAGGTCTCTCACTAGGATTGTCAAGCCAGTGCCACTCGCGATATACCTCAAGGGTACGTGCGTAGTAATCTCCCCGAATGTTGTTTTCGGTGTATGTCTCCAAACAAGACGACCAAAGGGATTTTCTCAGATAGATAAGGTACCCTAGTGGGGTCTCCTGATATACTCAAGGTACGTGGGATCTCGAATCGGTAGTAGTGCTGTCTAATGCATAACCGTACACAAGGGGCCTTCTGATATACAATCGAGTATGTGAAGTAACTTTCTATATACCTCAAGGGTACGTGAAAGGCCGTTCGATATACCGACGGTACGTGGAAGAACCGCGTGAGTCCTGGAATGTAATGCTGACAAATAACGACAGCTCCTACGCTTTACGACGCCCGAACACGTCTCTAACCTATCACTCAAGTTACTACGTAAATTTTAACCTACAACTACCCTTGATTTTAACTTGTACGGTTAGGTGAATGCACTATGTTCTGACAGAAAAGTAAAACCATGCAGTATGCTTGTGCAAATGTTCACTTTATCGTTCAATATGCCTACTTACGGGAGGGAAGAGAGTGTTTTTTCTGTTCGTTTCAAAACCAAAAATCATTCCAATCAACAGTCATGAACATCAAATAAAAGACAAGCAAATATTTCTACAAACCAAATTCTTCTTTTCGAAAGCAAATGGGAAGGATGAGAATCTCTTTTCCTAAAAGAACAACACCAAGCACACCTATATGCCAATGCACTCTAACTTTTCAAGTTTCTTAAAAACATAAGCAAATCTAACTTAAAACTACCATTTTTTTTTACTTTGATTGAGATAGTCCTATATGCATGAGAGACAAAAGATCATAAAGGTCCTGAAACCTTATGAAGCCAATCAGAAAAACCAAATACAAAGCTCAAATATGATGTCCTAATCTCAAGCAAAATTTTTCTTTTTTGAAGGGAAGAAAAAGAAGTTTACTATGCAAGAAAGAAATGAAATCTAGAATCTAATCTAGTGTTATTATTTCAGTATATGCAACGAAAAGAGAGTTCAATGAGCACCCTAACTTTCAGAAAACAAGAAATCCTTCTTTAAACACAACCAACAAGTAAGAAGCGGATGAACAATAAAAAAGACTAAACAAATTTTTGAAATTCCACTCAAAATCAATCTTGACCATCAAAGTAGCAAGTCACACACATCAGATTCAATAACACAAGCCTGATAACAAAACTGAAAGCAATGATAATTCCAAATTTTTTCAAAGAAAAATGAGGAAAAAGAGTTTTGGACTAATGCTTACCTGGTACCGCGCTTTGTAGGTGTTGTAAGAGCATTTCCAAAGCAGCACCGCTCTTCGCTAACCAGATACAGGCGGTGGCACCACTTACTATCCAATGTGTTCAGGTGGTGCAATCGCACCTTGTACAAAGAATTGACACGGTTCCCTGTAGATGGCCAAAACAAGAAAGATAACAATGGATCAGATCAAAAAAGACTAGATCAAGGTGAATACTGTCGAATTGAATATGGTAACAGAGCATAAAAAATAGAAGTGACTAAGATCTGGAAATTTCAAACCCAAATAATACAAATCAGAAAGTAGATCTGACTGTAAAGAGTTGAAGAAAACGAAGCCTGGATTCAGACAAGAGTTGCAGACTGAGGATGATCAGAACAACTGAATACAAGTACTTCCCAACAGAGTCGCTAGATTTGTTGCTCGGAATATTTCACCTCCTATGGACAACAAGGTGTTCCACTGGTTTGAATGGTTCAGATCCAGAACAAATAGATCACAGAGGTTGATAAATCTCCCTAGACGCTGTAGATATCTGGAATGCAAGGCTTTGATAGTTCACCTGTGTACCTACAAAAGAGTTCAACACGAAATAGATCAAAGCAACTAGAATATGATCTACTAATCTATGCTAGTGACTAAGGAATCTAGCAATATATATCTGAAAGCAAACATCAGAAAAATATGGGACAGAAAATCAGCTTGCATTAGAAATATGAAGAAGTTTACAACCAAGCCTTAGTGTTGGCATGCATCTCCATGAAACCAACTCTTCATCCCCAAAAGCTCAGACTCTAGCTCTCTATGCTCTCTCCAAATGATCTTGGGCCAAGAATCAGTCCAACAGGATAACAATACCTTCAATGTTCTCCCCTCAACCATGGCTATGAGCTCATATTTATAGGGCTAGATGGATAGAGATAGTTGAGAAATGAGTGGGTGAGGTGGCCTCTAAGATACTAGGATGAGGGATCTCGAGCTCAACTAACCCACAACAGTGGGGATAAGGTATATCTCGAGGCTTATCATCTAGAAGTCTCGAGAAGCTTCTATTTTCCCCCTTTTATCCAGGGTACCGCGCTTCTCCTTCTATGATAGAGCGGTTATGGTAATAACTGCCTATGGACCAAGGGTGACAGGCGGTGGCACCACTCGTGGACAACTGATGAAAATCGGTGCGAACAAGGGTACCACTCCTGGATAAAGGGGCATGAGCGGTGCTGGGAATTTGTATGATAGACTGATAAAAAACCATTTAGTCTTCACTCCAGAAGCTGGGATTCAGGGCAAGTAGGTATGTCAAAAGGTCTTATCACATGATGGTGACAGGATTTTGGTATAACACAAATACAATTGAGTGTGATTAATGTGTCACATAATTTATGAATCTCGGTTTTTGCACAATTGCTAGGTATTGATGTATATTTCATGCCATTTCTCTTAGGTCCCAATTTTGATAGTCACATGAGTTGGATGAAACAAAAGTGCACATTGTTTCTCCCATGAAATACGTTGATTAATGGTAACATGAAACTTTATGAACCACATAATGTATGATGATGATATCTTTCAGTAACATATATGAAAATGTCACAGGTGTGCAAAACTTAGAGGATAAGACTAGAGTCACCCCACAATGCAATTCTGCAATGGATAGTGCCCTAGAAGATACAAAGAGCCTACATATGAACTTTCTACCAACATTATCCAATGATCAAATGCTCCCACAAAATGTGCTTAAGAGACTCCATTTTACCACAAATCAAAGATTGGTTATCTATAAAGTCACTTTTTTCTAGACAAAATATTGTTTGTAGTCCTCGATAAATAACCATCCAAGAAAAAAAAAATTTATAACATGAGAAAAAAAACCATATACTATAAAGTCTTTGTAATCATATGATCAGTGGGTTTGCAGAATCCCACCTAGCATTCATGATTGGAATGAGAATATTTTGAGGTAACAAGGAATATATTTTCTTGGAATCATAGTTTTGAATTGTCTTTCCAGTAGGCCAATACTAATTCCTCTAAATTGGGCCTTACATTTGAATGTTCATATTAAAAAAATATCTTTGAATCTAATTTGTTTATAGTAAGAATATCCCTCTGATGAGATAAAACTCTTCAATCCAACGATGATTTGGCATTAGCATCCCACAAATTCTTCCAGAGGGAGATGCCTCGCTTGCATAATCTTTGAGATTGATACTAAGGTATTTAAAAAATATATGGAACTTTATTATTCCAACTCCAAATTGGATGAAAAATTAGGTCCCAACCACATGTAATTCCTCCATAATTTCAATTCACATGCTTGGATACAAACTTGCATGCATGCTACACACGCTTAAAAATAGTAAACTTGTACGCTTGAAGCAAGTGAGGGGAGGAATTAATACATACATGTTGAAGTGACACTAAAGCTTGTGAATATGTTGTGTTTGTTGGACATTGGGTTGGATGCTCCCCGTGATTTTTGTAACATGAACTAATCGCCTCCTGCGATCCTAACTATGGCGATTGTGGCGAAGATTAACACATGTGGGTTTTGGTCTAACAACAATCATGATTCCAACAAATGCTATCATAGCAACAAGTCAAGTGTTCGAAACTCACCCGGATCACGTTGGGGGGGATATTGTTGGACATTGGATTCAATGCTCCCCATGATTTTCTCGATATGGACTAATTGCCTCCTGAGATCCTAACTCTAGCGATTGTGGCGGATATTAACACCTGCAGGTTTTGGTCTAATGACAATCATGAGTCCAATAGTGTTTTCATAATTGTGCACCTCAATAGCACCTACCAAATAACAAAACCCTTGAAACACCTCACAATCCACTTCATTGGTAGAATTTTCCCTAGAGACACCACATTATTCAATCCCAAGTCACTCTCCTCCTTAGGAAAAATGCATACATCGCATAGGATTAAACTCAAAAATTTCTCACCACCATGCTTTCAAGAAATTTTCTAGTATTCTAAAATGATTCCAGCTAGGGAATGAATAAGATTCATAATATAAGAAACTATGGTTATCAATATCATTATGCCCGCTAAAGGAATATCCTTGAACTACCAAAATTGTAGGTTAACCTATAACTTCAAAAGGCACTCTTCCCACACCAACACTAGAAATATATTTGAGTTGAAAATAATTTCCAAATAATGAATAATTACCTTGGGATAGATAAGGTTCCACACAAAGGGTATCCACCCTAGGGTGACATCTAAACCAATCAAAGAAAAGTTTATTTTCAATTCACTTACGATCGCACCTGAAGTTACAAAATATAGACATTCTCTAGCCAAGTCAATTGAAACTTTGTTATCCTAGACCGACTAAAAGAATCATCCGCAAAATGATTATTCACCATATTTGTATCCCCTGGGATAGAAAATTCCATGATCATCCCTAGTATCCTAGCAACCTTCGACAAATACCTAGGGTCTATTAAACCAATACATAGAAATAAAGGGCTATTTGAAATTCCTTTTTAATGGAGTGATGCACTTAAACTCTCTAAGAAAAGAATCCATTAACCAAGACAAAGGAAAAAGCGTGGGAAAACAAATTTCACCATAAAAAAACACTTACGTCAATTAATAATTTTTATAATAAATGACCAATCATTGATCAACCCTATCTTAAGCTTTTCCAAATTCAATCTTAAGAAAGATATACTTTTGTTGATATTCCTTGACCATTCCAAGGCCCACCATCCTGAAGTCACTATGTCTAGAATAAATCTCCCTTATACCAAACTTGTGTGTTTATGTAAAGTAATTTACCTCAAAATTGTAGAGAAAAATAAAAGAATGCACTAAAATATCATAGATGGACATAAAACATAAGAGTGAAATAAATAGAACCCAAGAAAGAAAATTTGTATTAGTGATGTCCAAAAGAGAGAAATGTTCAATTGTCTCTTTGACGATGAAATCTCCTATGATCTAGGATATAATTACAATAATAATAATTGATCACATTATACAAATTTCTACTCTTAGTTGTAGTGCCCCATTTGGTTGGACTCTTTTATTACTAAACTATATTATTGTTTGAGGGCGTTTTACCACAAATCACCCCGTTAAATTTTATAATCCGAAACAACACACACACACACACACACACACACACACACACATATATATTCTTTGATTATGATGATGCATTTGGTCACTGACGGATAGATGGAATTTTATAAATATATTTATATGATGCACCATTGTAGTGCCTTGTTTTGTCAGACCATTTTAGTGTTAAAAACACGTTATTGTTTGAGGGCATTTGAGTGCAAATGACCCGGTTTAATACTATGAATTAAAACAACTTATATATATATATATATATATATATATATATATATATATATATTGATCGCTATGTCACATTGGTTACTTAAGAATGAATGGATTTTTGTAGATAGATTTATATGATGCAATATTATCGATTTTATAATGCATGAATGAAAGATATAAGTAACTTTTGTTACTTACAATATATTGGTAAATGCTTTGACAATTTTCCAGTGTGACAGGGGCCTAATTGCGCAATGATACAAGGTGGTGTCAATGCCGCATGAATTCCAGTTTGAGTATAAACATGATATCAGGTTATAATTTATTTAATTGATATTTCGATTAATGGTATAGTACAATTAATGCACATGGATTTCATGTGTACAGGCACATGATCATGATTTCCAATCGATCCACAAAAGGATGATGGGTTTGTATGGAAGAAAGTGCCAATATGATTAGCACCTATTTTCCATGCGGCGGGTTGAAAAGTGAGAGAGGTTTTTACTTGCAAGAGGCATGTTGTCATGAGGGTAGGCCGTAGACTCGGTCACTCATGAGGATTAATTGAGGGGTGCACAATGAGGTGTTGGCCTTATTCCTCAGTACCCATGAGTCTCTCCACAACGTAGATTAGACTGAGGTAACATGGTCTCAGCCATCGTACTAATTCCCCACCATGGAAAACTGGATATTTGAAAGGCATGAAGATGGTCATGGCACCCTTGATATCACCATGATAAACAAATGTAATTATTAAACTATAACGTTGTAAATATTTAGTAACTAAATAATAAATTCATGAATTGAAAATAAAGTAAAGGAAAGTGTACCATTATGGCAAGGAATCATATACGAAATGAAATAGGGAAGGTAATTTCTAATTGGAAACACAAATGCACACACACAAAAATAGGAGACCAAAAGAAAAAATCCAGGAATCATGTAAATGAAAATTATTTACAATTAAAGAAAGAAATTCTAAATTAGCATATTACATAAATACATATGACATTGCCTAAATGCACATGACAAAAAATCCGTTGAAATGGAGTAAATATGAATTCAAAATAAGAATAAATAAAATGATTTTACATTATAAAGAAAAACAAAAAGAATCTCAAAAAGGATATAAATAAACGAGCAGGGTTTGGGCACAAACACAATGCTAGCCCTAATATTGGATGGATGAAATAATTCCGAAGTGAACTCGAAGGTGACCGTGGAGAGTTTGGTTCATCAGTGTGTGAACAGGGTTGGAAGGCCCCTTAGTGAATCTACACACTCTGATCATGCTAAGGGTATTTCTTCCTGCAACCCCATTCATCTCATGGGTCCTTGGGGAAGGAGAGTACCCATTGGAATGGTAGGGAGGCCAACCGGTGGATCTCTTTTGATTGGGGTCTGATCAACGGTCGTGGAAACCCAGAGGAGATCGTGGTGCGACATCCTTGGAAAGAACTTGGCACAAGTCTGCACAAAGAAACTCAGGTTCTTATGTATTGTCAAATTGTTAGTATAATTTTGTTGTTGAAATGTGTTCATTAAAGATCAATGAATTGACATGTGCATTTTACTATAGATCTGTGTTGACATTTTATTATAGATCTGGATTTGTATTTTACTATAGATCTGCGTTGGCATTTTATTATAGATTTGGATTTGTATTTTATTATAGATTTGTGTTTGTATTTTATTATAGATCTGTGTTTGCATGTTATTATAGATGTGTGTATAAATTTAATTGTAGATATGTGTTTTCCTTTTTCTGCATTAAGCAAATAATAATGCCGTAGATCTATGTTTTCCTTTTTCTGCTTGAATCAAATAATGATGCATGTAGATCTGAGTTTTCTTCATGCTAGAGTCAAATAAGACTGAGTCAATACTGGACAAATACTTGACTTAATAAGGATATAAAAAGTTGTAAATGTCAACGTTGGGAGAACTATAGATTTCTATCAGATCAAAGAAGCAACAAAGAAGGATTAGCCAGTAAGTAGACAAAGAAGGTTTTTTGGTTCTCTGTTGAAATCAACATCTGAGATCATATCAATTTCAAGCCAACAAAAACCCTTAGAACACACTCACTTATGTAGCTAAAGCTCACAAATATTTCTTCCAATTTTCTCGCCATCTAAGTAGCATATATTATATGCTCAAATTTTTCTTTCCCCTCATTCTTTTTTTAATGGAAGCTCCAGAGTCAACGTAACTCCTAGCTTCTTCTACGCAGCCATGGAGGCAATGAACTTAGTATCTATATTGTTTTGTATACCTACTATTTTGTCGAGCTTTTATTTATTTGAAGAATAGTTTTGTTTATATTATTTTGTATACCTTACTCTATTTCTTTTTGTTTTATAGAGTTTTTATTTTTATTTTTTAAGAGAATCCTTTTGGCTTTCATAGTGATTGTTAGCAATAGGAAGTTGCAGAAAATCAGCAACAGCATTAAAAATATGATAAACAGTCCAGTTGTTCTTAAGTTGATAAGTCATGAGAATTCTCTTTGGCCAAAGCAATTGCCCAACATTAATACTCCCAAGCCTCAGCAAAAGTGCTCGAGATTTTGATAGGATCATTCCTCTAAGTAAGATCTACTATAAAATTGATGGAGATTTTCATCCAAATATTTGTTGGGATTGGTACTGCTTAAAATCCCCCCTAGATTCTTTATTGTCTCAATCTTGTTTCTTTGATATGTGTCACATTCAGTTTCAAAAGTGTGTGTATCCTTTTTTATTCTGACCCAAAAGAAATATCACCTAGCACATTCAATGTTTTTTTGAAGTCCAGAATGACCCACTATAAAATATGAATGCAACTCTTCAAGAATCTACTGTTTCAAAGCAGAATTGGGTGCCAGGAAAAGGAAATATTTATATTGTAGGGTATTTTGTTTCCATGTGTATCCTTTGGGAGGATTTCAGTCCTCTTGAAGTCATTTGATGGGTTGAGACAACTCACCATGTGTCAATCACTCCTATCACATGTTTACTAATCATTATAGAACCAGTGATGGCAAAACAGATAGAGATCCATTTTTTTCATATTTTCTAGACAAGTATTTTCCCACGACATTGTCTTTTCCCTTTTTATGGATGATCTCAAAATCATACCCTATCATCCTCATGACCCACTCTGAAGACAAAAACCCATGTTCCAAGAAATACTTTAAACTGTGATGATTTTTAATTATCTGAAAGTGCCTTCCAATGAGATAGGGGCATGAATTTTCAACTACACGAAGGACAACCTTCATTTATTCTCATAAATGAATTTACCCAAATTTCGACCTCACAATTATTCACTAGTGAAGGCCAAGGGTCACACTTCTTGCATGAGTATTATTCCCATATTATCACATAGTCAATAACCTCTTTACATTGTGGAGACCATGGGGTATCCAAATCTATATATAAATTACATCCTTGATACCAATTTCAAATTTCCCTTCCATTGATTAGCTATTCCATTAATTTTATAGAGGAACTTTACATATATAACCCTCAATAATACAAAATATTCATTCTATTTTATGCCATTATTGATACCATGAGTGCATTCAAACCATGCTTAATAATTCATGCATAGAAAAAATTCCATGGAAATAATTGAAACAAACACATAACATAAATAAAATCCATGGAATTCATTCATTCACCATTGAAACACTTACCTTTTAAATTTCCTCCAACCAGTTGCAAGAGAAGCATGTTCCTCTCAATTGTAAGCACTTTGTCAAGTCTACTCTTTCTTTGACAGATGCCACCCCCAATATGGTGATATCTATCCACATGGGAAAATTATCAATTCTTTCACTAAATCAAACTCACACTACCCAAAGGTGTAGAATCCCCCTCCACACATGTCCCTACCCCTGCACTCATTCCTTATCATCTTGCACAACACAAGGGATGATATCCCTTCTTTGCTTCACAATCCCTGAGGCTGTCCCCATCCCCTTCTAGTGCCCCAGCATGGGTCAAATAGGAATTATTCATGACAGGGTCCGAGGCAGTCCAAATGTAGATGAAGTCTCTCTAACCTAGGAACCAAGCCCGTTCACACCAATTTATCAGGGTACTTCATGTGGGAGGTTATGAAACTCAAGTTTTTCTTGTTTGTAACAATTAGATATTAGATGGCATGATTGAGTGATCCAAAAAATGAATGAATCATTCTGAGAATCATGGATTTTCTAACAATATGTATGCATAATTACATATTGACAAGTGGCCTCCCTAAAAGTGACCACTTTTCCCTTCTTAATCCCAATTAGTATAATTAATCATGTAATTTAAGGTGATTCCCATAACTTATGGTTAAATCAGTTTGGTTAAAAAGGTCAATCAAGGTTAGTAACATTATCTAGGTTCATTGCCCCTTATCACCTCTCAGTTTCCCCACTTGTGGAATTATACCCCCCAATCAATTATTCGTCTTTATCCACTTGAAATTGTTAGGGATTTTTATATTAACAAGAATGTACAAGATTTACAATTTCCATGGTATTTGGGACCATATAAGTGTGGCCTCTAGTCTTTGTTTCATTTCATACATGTTCACAACTTGGGGTGAAAAATGGGGTGTTACATTCCCCTCCTCCTTAATTTATGTATCGTCCTCAGTGCATATCAACACTATGTACATGCACACAATTTTACAACAAAATATTTCAAACTAAATATGGGTATGCCTCTTGCATTACCTTCACCTTCCCCATGGATTTATTCTTGAGCAAGACGATTTTCTTGTCAAGGACGTGCATTGGTTGCACCATAATATTTCCTTCCAGTTCCACGTGAATCACAACCAAATCAATATTGTATCTAGGATCATGTATATAATTTTTCAACAATGACACATGAAATAGGTTATGCACTTTAATGTAGGAAGGTAATGGAATACTGTATGCAATGGGACCTATCCTAGCTAATATTTGAAATGGATCACAATACATGGGCACTAGCTTAAGACAAATTCAGAGTTTCAATAAACTCTTATTTGGTGGGACTTTCAAATACACATGTTCACCAACTCTGAATTCTATTGATACTTTTCCTTTGTTTGCATAACGTTTCTATGTGTCCCATGTTATTTTTAGTTTCTTCTAGATAATAACAATTTACTCTTCCATATCTTTAATAAATTATGTCCCAATTACTATTATGTCTATTGGATAATCCCAACTTATTAGAGTGTTGCACTTTTTTCCATACAAGGATTCAAGATGACCCATATTTAGAGAATCATGATACCCATTGCTGTATGCAAAATCTAAGTAAATTTAATATTCCTAGTTAGATGGTTGATCCATAACATATATTCTTAGCATATCCTCAATAAATTGATTCACACTTTTTGTTTTCCAATTTGTCTATGGGTGATGTACCATACTTATATTCATATTTGTCCCAAATCCTTTAAACAATCCCTTCTAAAATTTTGATGTAAACTTTAGATCTCTGTCTAAGGAAATGAATTTTGGTATCCCATGCAATCTGGAAATATCCATATAAATCTCTACAATGTTATCAACCTTATGTGTTGACTTGATTGTAATAAAGTGAGTTATCTTCGTTAACTTGTCCACCACTACCATTATGGAATCATGTTTCTTCATTTTACTTGGAAACTTAGGGATGGACTAAATGGTCACCACCCCATTTCCACTCTGGTATTGATAGTGGCTATAGAAAACATGTTGGATGTTTGTGCTCCATTTTAACTTTTTGACATTCCATGCACCTATATACTTAACAATTTCCTTTATTCATTCTTGGCCAAAGTATCGACTTCTTGTTGTTGTAGTTGTATTTTGGTATCCAGGTGTCTTGTATATGGAACCTTATGCATCTCATTCATTATTAATTTCTTTAATTCAATAGAATTGGGAACATAACTCTATATTTATGCATATAAGTCTACCATCTACCAACCAGTAACCTTATGCAATCCTTCTTTTACCTAAAGATAACTTTAATATGAAATAACAACCTTAAGAATTCTAGTTCTTAAATTTTATTTACACATGCTAATGGCTATATCATGCATTTCATGTACTCTCCTGCTTAGTGCATCAACAACCATGTTCTATTTTCCATTTATATGTTTGATATCAAAATAAAATTTGCAAAGAAATTCTAGCCATCTTGTATGTCTGACATTCAAAGTCTTATTTTCAAAGAAGTACTTCAAATCATTGTGATATGTTCTTAACTCAAACTTCCTACCCACGAGATAATGTCTCCACATCTTCAATAGATGTACAATAATTGCAAGCTTTAAGACATGTGACATAATTCTTCTCATGCTCATTCATTTTTCTATATTCATAATAGATAACGTGCCCATTTTGCATAAGCACTCCTCCAATTCCTTCTTTTCAAGCATCTATACATACCAAAAAATATTCATTTGGTTCAGTAATAATTAGAATAGGTGTATTAGTGAGAAATCTATTTAGTTGTTGGAAACTTTCTTCACATCGTGGAGTCCATTCAAATTTGATTCCTTTCTTTTGCAATGATGTAATTAGATGTACCACTTTGGAGAAACCTTTTATAAATATTTTATAATATATAATGAGTCCCATATATGAACTTACATCTAATACATTTCTAGATGTATGGCATCCCATGATAGCTTCATTCCTCTATAGATCTATTGTTGTCCCTTCCTTAGATATGATGTGTACCAAATATTGAATATACTTGTGGTAAAAATAACATTTAGTCAACTCATCATAAAGTTGATGTTTTATTAACACCTATAGTGCTAATATCAAGTGCTCTTTATGCTTCTCCTTTGATTTTGATTAAATAATAATTTCATCTAAGAATACAACGACAACTTTATCAAAATACTATCTAAAGATTCCATTCATCAGAAACACAAAGGTAGTTGGTTCATTTTCTAACTCAAATTGCACCACTATAAACTTCATAATGACCATTATCTATTTCTGAAAGTTGGTGTGAGTCTTCCTTTATCTTCACCTAATATTAAACTCATCTCAAATCTATTTTGAGAAAATCCTTTCTCCTTTTAATTGATCAATTTTTTTATTATCAATTATGGGTAGAGAATGCTTATTCCTCACAATGACATTTTTCAACAACTTCAAGTCAATACACAATCTCGATGTTCCATTCTTCTTCTTTACAAAGAGTATTGGTGCTCCCCATGGAGATACACTTGGGAATATGTATTATTTCTTCACCAAATTTTTGAGTTCCATATGCAATTCCTTCAACTTTGGTGTACACATTCTATAAGGAGATTTAGAAACTGGAGAAAATATAGGCACCATGTCAGTAGAGAAATAAATATCTCTTTTAGGTGGAAAACCTGACATTTTCTCAAACACATCTGTGAATTCCTTTAATTCTGGAAAGTATTCCAAGTTTGGGCCTTTACATTTTTTGAATATTAAACATGAGTTGGATACAACTGGCACCCTTTCCTGAAACATATTTTAAATTACACATCTGAAATTTCCCTTATAGAAATAGATATTGGAATTCCTTTCACTATATTTTTCCCTCCTTCTCTATCAAATGAAGTGAGAGTCTTGTTATGGAAATCCAAATTAACATGATGTGCATCCAACCAATCCATGCTAATAAGAACATCATAGGAACCAAGAAGAATTATGTTCAAATTCGTAAAAGTATAGAGTCCATTCATATCTAATGGAAAACTCTTTACTAACTCATTGATTTTGCTCTTTGTTCTAGTTTCCAACTGGAGCATCCGTGATTTATCATGAATACCTCTTTTTAGATAAAATATTTCAACCAAATTAGGACCAATGTAACTATGAATTAATCCTAAATCAATTAAAATGGAAATAGGTTGATTGGAAATATTACCTTCAACCTCATTCCTATTAGATTGGTTCTCTACCCATCTATTGACTAAAGATGCATATATTCTAGAAATGCTTCTAGCTACATCATACACTATACTTTCTTCTTGATTGTTGTGCATGGTCCTTAGTCTATCTCCCTTACGTGTACAATATTTGTACATGGGATCTCCTAATTCATATCCCCAATACTTGAGTTGTTGCATTGTTCATTTCTCTTGTGACTTTGTCATCCATGGTCCAAGCCGATTCAGATTGTTTTGCTGGTATGATTTGGAATGATTTATGGAGAAATATGGTTTAATCCATCAATTCCTTTGATCCTATTTATGTCTCCTCTTGTTTCTCCAAGACTTGTGTGATTTAGCCTTTCCTTTTTTATTATCATACATGCGTTTGTATTTATGAATTGCTTGTCCAGGAGTCTTGAGTTTATTAAGATGAATTCTGTCTCTCTAAAAGGAAGGTAATCCACTCAAAATACTTTGTATCTTTACCTTCTCCTGTTTGATAAACCCAACATACTTTAGCAATTCCAAAAACTTCCTTTCATATCCTTCCACAATCATGTTTCCTAACTTGAGTTCAAAGACCTCAAGTTCCTTTCATATCAATTAGAGGAATTTTGAGGTCTAAAATGGGCCTCCTAAGGAAAATAATAAAATAATAGTTAAAATAATAAAATAATATTTATTATTTTTGGAGGAAGAAAGAAAAAAACAACTCTTTTTGTTCGTATTTTCACCATATATCCTCGTGTTTTACTCAAATTTCTAGCGGGAGCACTTGTTAGATGCGTATTTAAATTCTACATCTAACGAGTACCCACAATGCATACTTTTAACAGACCCTGCTTCCCCAAAAACAAGAAATACCTAAAAAAACGTGATGATGATACGCATCCAACGAGTTCTCCTGCTCGAAATTTGAATAAAAACACAAGGAGATATGTTGAAAATACGAACAAAAAAGTAGTTTTTTTTTATAACAAATATGTCAAGTCAACCATTATGGTTGACTCATTTTATTAAAATTCTATTGGTTCTTGAATTCCAACTCATCAAGAAATTATGGTTGGCTCATTTTCTTATATGATGGCACGATTTATTATAAGTCATGTTTCCTGACTTGAGTTCAAAGAGCTCAAGTTCCTTTCATATTCTTCCATAGTTATGTTTCCTGACTTGAGTTCAAAGAACTCAATTTCCTTTCATATTCTTATATAGTCATGTTTCCTAACTTGAGTTCAAAGAACTCCTCCATCTTCTTTTCATAATAATGATTAGCTAAATGCTTTTGTTGAAAATACCTTTTGAACTCCTTCCATGAGATCTTATTTTCACTGATAAACTTCACTTGGACCAAGTGATGTCACAAAATATAAATTTTTCCCTGCAAATTATATAGGAAATTCTAGCCTCCATATTAGAAGAATAACTATGTAATTGGAGATATTTCCTCATTCCCAATAACCAAGCTTCAACACCTTTTCCTTCTTATTTTCACCATCAAAAGTTGGTGCATTAATATTCCTTAGCTCTCCTTGCAGTTCATGTTCCACATGTATTTTTTATAGTATCTAATTGGGGACCTTTTTGGGCTTGTCCTATACTCTTTAGATGAGTACGACTTCCTATTTGCATGAGTTGCCGCATAGTAATATTTATGACTCCTGGAAGCATTCTTGGAATGCCTATATCTTTCATGTGATATCTTCTTGGAGCATTCTCTATATTATTTCTCATGGAATGAGTTTGATCCAACCTACATTTACCTTTATAGCAAATTCAAGATTTGTATTAATTGGGTGTTCCTCTGATTTTGCTACTCCCGGTCCCTTAACATTTTTTCTTTATTATCTCTACAACTATGCACTTGCATCCTAATATTTTTGTGGATTCCACCAACTCTATTGGTTCAATGTTGGTTTTATTTCCATTATATTTTGTTTCTTCATTACCCACATAGATATGCTGAGCTTTGGCTTCTTCAAAACTTTATAGAAGTTTCCATTCTCCCATTTTTTTTTCCCAGCTCTATCCTGAACTCTATATTGTGTGTATATCTAATGGAAATTTGTTACCTATAACCTATACCAGATCATTGTAACCTTTATTTGCAAAATGTTCACACCATCAAATTTGTTAGAAAAGCTATCTTTCAAAAATTTAAAAATGTTTTTTCGTATATGTTTAAGAATTACGAAAACTATCAATTTGATAATTTTGTCAAACTATATCCATAGGCCCCTTTTCTGTCCAATTCCGTATAGGATCTAAAACACTTTTTCTTGATATGATGGTTTTTAAAATTTCATACCGATATTATTTACAATGACTATACCCATTCTCATTTCTAATCTCAAAGCTGAAAGTTACAACTCTCCAAAATTTGCAATTTTACCCAATTTTGCATTATTCTTGTAGTTGCACTTAATCTCAAAGACCAAATTTAGAGACTTATACAAGAAAATATGGAAAGAACTAGAGCCTTTTTTTTTAATGTCAGGTGATGATAGACCATATCATTACTTATACACGTTCATATTCTTGATCATAATATCCATTCAATTTCTATTAAATCATGGAATTGTCATTTTTTAACTTTTGCATTTTCTCAAGACTTGGATATTTTTAATAGAATCGTTATCTCACAAACTAAGAATTTATAGAAAAATCCCTCTAACCAACATTATCCGTCTTGATGAGTACATAAATTTTTCTAGTTTCGACATCTTGAATCACTTTTACCTCGTCCAAGTTTTCCAAAAATCCAATTGTGTGTGTCCAAATAATAGTTTTTTACTTCTTCTCCACATTTACTCCAAACCCTTTCGGATTTGGAAAAAATACACCTAGTTTATTTGTGTGCTTGGATAATTATTTCATCCCCAATAGGTCCCCAATCAAGTTTCTAGGTACGAGCCTTTAAAAACCAGTATTTCCCATTTTTAGAAAATCTGGAGTAGAACAGGTCTACATCCCTCTCTAGAATTTTTATAGTCCTATATACTACAATGCTGACATTTTTGTCCAATTCTAATAAAAAATGTTGGATTTATTTATACTAAGAGGGGTGGAGTGAATTAGTATAGGCGCAAATATTTAATTATTTCACAATTAAACAATTTTCACCAATCAAAACTTTTCAGCAGAACCAAGCACAATTACACACAAACATTAAAGAATAATTATAAGTATATTTGTAAATAAAAAAATTATAAGATGAATGGGTGAATGCAATATCCAAAAATGATCACCCACTCATTTAATGTATCAACGATCCACAAGTACAATTTTCTGGTTACATGCACCAACCTGCAACGACTTCAATCTGTGCGAGCATCAACTCACAAACTTCAGGCATTGACCTAAACAAATGTTCATCTGACTGTGCAAATTGTAACTTGTAGAAATAAGGAACCAACTTGTGGGTGACTACAACCTCCAAGTATGTTTACCAATTCCAACTAGGAGGCACCAACCCCCTAATTATATTTACCAGCTTCAACTAGAAGGAGGCTCCAACCCCTTAGGTTTTATCTGCACCAACATAAAGGATGCTACAACACACTAAATTTGTCTTACTAGATGCGACTAGAAGGACGTTGTGACTCTCTATTCATTTCCCAGTCCAACCTCCCTGATATGTTTTACCATCGGCTATTGGAAGGAAGCTTCGAATCATTTTTTCTTGCCCCACCCAACCTCCCTGATACGAAAATAAGAATGTATGACAACAAATGCAAGTTAACTTAACTATAAATATACAATTGTTGTAATCCCTATGATATGTTTTTTAATATCGATGTCTAGAAAGTCAATTTCCAAAACTGCGATGTGTGATAAACACTACGATCTGCGTCTTTGTACTAAACACTGTTCAAAACTCAACACTTCTTCAATTCTGCGATCTGCGTTTTCACTGAGAAAGAACTTTACACATCCTTAATACGGGTTATAAAGTTATCGTCTTGTTCTATATCATCTGTTGATTTTCCCACTTCACCTCCGCTACATAAAATTCTTTCTGTAATCAACGATCCATTGATACCCAAAGAGTTCTGAAGCTTGTCTCACCAGATTATCTCAGTTCTTCATTTCACAATATTACTTCAACACATTCATCTCTTGCTTATTTATACTCTATCCAACTCAAGAGATGTTTCCACTTGTTGAAGTTCCTTATCCTTGGATAACGCCCCCTTGTTTGCGTTTTCTTCAAGTTAATATCTACGTTGGCGTGGCGCTTATCACACTTTATATTTTTTGGGATTTGGTGAACATCTGCCAACTTCCTTGTGGGAATTTTGAACATAAGTTCATATATGATATTGTTCCTTATAATTATTTGTTCCACGTACCATTTTCATTGTGTTAATTTCACACACAAGTTTGTGTTTTAGGTTCTTTAGCCTTAAGTCCCATAAAACTGGTGTTTACGCACATATGCCATTTTCAATGTTCTTCTTGTGGATTGTTATTTGCGCACTTATGAACAATGTTTTGGTGGTATATTTTCTTTTTTTGGACTTCCACATTATTCCATATGTATTTATTCATACTGGCTTTGTTTGAGGAAGTCTTTATCAATTACAACATATTCAACAAACTCCTTTGACATCAATTTCAAGTTTGATATTATTTGACATCCATTGCAACATGTTCAATAGTTGATCCTTTGAAATAAATGGAAATACATGTTCAACAATCTCCCCCTTTAGCATTGATGTCAACACCACTCTGTCATAACACCTATAATAAGCTCTGCCTGAAAGTGAGCTTTGTTCCTATGCAGAACAAGGATTTCCCTACGATTATGCCTTTGATTATTTTGCAAAGATTTATCTTCCAACTTCTTCCATTTTTTCATTCTCCTCCTACCATTGGGCCCCCTATCATTAGGATTTATCTTTATCTGCCCCTTTGACATCAATAATAAAGGGACTCTCTTCTTTACTGATTCCCCCTAGATTTGTGCTCATTTCTTCATGTTTGGCTTGCTTTTGGTGTGCCAGGTTGTAGATAACCCATCTCTACATCAGATAGATAGAACTGAACTGTTCTGCCTCATAACCAATGACTATGTATTATTTAATGTATTATATGAGTGATCTTATCTCGAATTTTTGACACGAGGGATTCTTATATTCAATGAATTAACTTGTTTTCACACATATTTCCAACCGTACACATGCATGGTGAGAGTTGATAGGTATGATACTTAGTCCACATGTTGTATTCATACTGAGATTTTATTCCGCCATCATTCTTCCAAATAACTTTTTCTCCTTTGTTGACCCTTGTGATCTCCCTTAGATTTCACAATGCACAAATTCATTAACTTCGATGTCCCTTCAATTTATGTCTGAGCATGTGAAGAGAATTTTTCCCAATTCTATAAGTTGGCAATGTTTTCACTTGGTTTACCGCCCTGGTTCATTCCCTATCAAGCTTATCATGCTTCTTTAGTCACAATTATCACAATTTTTTATTTGTAATCACCTTGTCTTATTTTCAGAAATTAAACAGATCTCTTGATAGTCTTTTCTCTGTGGTTCAATCACAACAAGGGGACTTCGAAAGACTGATGGTTGAACTAAGAGTATGGAAGTCTCAATTAAAGGAGGCTGAATTCATGAATTGGTATCACTAGGATTAGTTCAAATAGGAAACTTTTGAGAAGTTATCTCATCTCACAAATCGGGCCAACCTTTTGGAACAACAAAAACAATAGAGACTGGATCTTCTAAATCAGATTAGGGCTGAGCATTCTTCCTTTGATTCGTCATCTTAGATATTGTAACTTCTTCCTTTGCTATAGTCACCAGAGTTTGTTGAGCCATGCCCAATGGATCTAGACCTATTCCTCTCACTAGTTCTTTCCAACCAAGTTGAAGAAGTTGATCTTGAATTGTGTTTATGACTCATATTCGTCTTCTATCGAATTCAATTTTATTCATGATGAGACCGACTCTGCTTCGATTTTGTTTGGATCCATATTTATATTTTGTATGCCAATCTGTGGCCTTATGTAACATGAGCTTAAAATCTCCATATTTTGTAGTAACATTTTTTAAATATAATACAAAACTTCCATTTTGTGCAATCCATGTGTATTATTTGTACATGTTTCTCCCTACTGTTTTTATGCATGATAATCCCATGTTATACCAAAATCCTGTCATCATCATGTGATAAGACCTTTGACATACCTACTTGTCCTTAATCCCAACACTTAGAGAGGAAACCCATGCTGTTTGTCAATTCTACATAAAAATGCTCAGCACCGCGCTTTCCCTGTTATCCATGAGTGGTTCCTTGCTTGCATCGCCTTTCTGCTATTTTCCATTAGCGGTGCCACCGCCTGTTGCCCTTGGTCCATAAGCGGTTCTTACCTAAACCACTCTGTCATAAGAGGAGAAACACTATACCCTGGGTAAAAGGGGAAAAAGAGAGGATTCTCAAGGCTTCTAGATCATGAGCCTTGTGTTCTCCTTTATCCCTGTCATTGTGGGTCAATTGAGCTCAAGATCCCCCATCATAGGATCTTAGAGGCCACCTCATCCACAAATATCTCAGCCATTCCTATCCATTGAGCCTTATAAATATGAGCTCATGTCCATGGTTGAGGGGAGACCCATTGAAGCATTGTTACGCTGTTGGATTGACCACTTGGCCCAAGCCATTGGAGAGCATAGAGAGCAAAGTTGGAGCTTATGGGGATGAAAGTTTTGGTTTCATGGAGATGCATGCCAACATTAAGGCTTAATTGGTTGTAAACTTCTCCATTTTAATCTTAATGCAAAGCTGATTTCCGTCCCACTTTACTGTTGTTGTTTGATTTTGCATGTAAATGTTGTTGGATTCCTTAGTCACTGACATGGATTAGTAGATTATATTCTGGCAGCTTTGATGTGTTTATGTGTTTGATCTGATTGCAGGTACATAGGGTTACCATTGAAGCATCACATTCCAGGTACCTACGGCGTCTAGGGAGGGTCTTCAACCTTTGTCGTTCATTTGTTCTGGATCTGAAGCATTCAGACTAGTGTAACACCTTACTGTCCGCAGAAGGTGAAATATTCCTGTTAACAAATCTGGTGACTCCATTGGGGATTAGATATATGTATTAGTTGTTCTGATCTTCCTCAGTTCTTCAACTCTTGTCCGAATCCAGGCTCCTTCTCCAACTCTCTTCAGTCAGATCTGCTATCTGACTCAGTCAATTTGGATTTGAAACTTCCAGATCTGTTCAGATCTGAATCATTTCAACCTTTTATGCTCTGTTTTTATACTCAATCTCTCAGCCTTTACCCTGATCTGGTATTTTTATGACTTGATCTATCATTCTCTTTGTGTTTTGGATTTTTACAGGGAACTGTGCCTATGCAGTGGGTGAGAAGCGGTGCCACCGCCTGAACAGAGTGGGAAGTACGCGGTGCCACCACTCGTATCTCGTTGGCAAGAAGCAGTGTTGGGATAGAACCGCTCTGTCAACATCCGAGAAGCGCGGTGCCAGGTAGGAATCATTCCAAGACCTCTGTTCCTCATTTTTTGTAAAAAATTGAGTTGTTTTTCTTTCAGTCTTGCACTGTCAGGCTTGTGTGACAGAATCTGATGCTTGTGGTTTGAAATTTTATGGTTTAAGATTGATTTGATTGGGAAATTCAAAATCTAGATTAGGCTTTTTGATTGTTCATTTGATTCTGTGCTTGTTGGTTGTGTTTGCGAAAGGATTTCTTATTTTTTGAAAAGCTTAGCGTGTTAGTAAGATCTCTTTTCGTTTATGTTATATAGACTAAAAGAAGAACATTTAATTAGCATCTTAGTTTCATTTCTTGTTTGCATAGAGAAATTATTTTTCCTTCCTTTAAAAAATAAAATTTTGACTAAGATTAGGTTATCATCATTGAGAATTGGACAATGGATTATTGATTGGATTTATGAGCTTTTGGGCTCTTCATGTTCTTTTTTCTCTTATGCATTTAGTACTATCTCAATAAAAATAAAAAATATGGTAGTTTTAAGTTAGATTTGCCTATGTTTTAAGAGAAAATTGAAAAAATAGAGTGCATTTGCATGTAGTGTGCTTCTTGTTTTTCTTTTAGGAAAAGAGATTATCCCCCTTCTTATTGCTTTCAGAAAAGAGAAATCAGATTGGAAAGTGCTGCTTGTCTTTGATTTTGTGTTCAAGACTGTTGTTTGGAAGTATTTTTGGTTTTGAAACAAAAGAAAATACTCTCTTTGCCTCCCGTAAGTAGACATACTGAACGGTAAAGTGAAATATTTTGCATAAGCATACTGCATGGTTTTACTTTTCTGTCAAAATATCATGCATTCACCTAGCTGTCCACTTTAAAATCAACGGTAGTTATAGGTTAAAATTTATGTAGCAATTAGAGTGATAGGTTAGAGACGTGTTTGGGCGTAGTTAAGCGTAGGAGCTATCGTTATTTGTCCGCATTACATTTCGGGACTCACGTTGTTCTTCCATTTACTGTCGGTATATCGAACGGCCTTTCACGTACCCTTGAGGTATATAGAAAGGTAATTCACGTACTCGATTGTATATTGGAAGGCCCCTTGTCTACCGTTATGCATTAGACAACACTACTACCAATTCGAGCTCCCACGTACCTTGAGTATATCGGGAGGCCCCACTAGGATACCCTATCCATCTGAGAAAAGCCATTTGGTCGTCTTGCTTGGAGCCATGCACCAAAAACAACATTCGAGGAGATTACTACGCACGTACCCTAGAGGTATATCGTGAGTGGCACCTTCTTGACAATCCTGGTGAGAGACCTGACTTTTTGAACTCCTCTTATCATTTTAAGTGTGCTTGTTTTAACCTATAGCTTGTGTAGGGAATTTTTTTGGTGTGTTTCTAGTTTTTCAGAGCCTAGGTTAGATAGGAACTGTACAAATTGTCTTAGTTAAGACAATCCAGAAGAGTACGGGGCTTGCCACCCGATTTTACTCCTGGTTCAGGAGAAAATCCAATGGAAGCTATCGACCAAGGAGCTGCTACCACATCCCAAGCGGGAGATAGTGTGGTTGCAGAAAGTGGAGGACCATATTCTTCACACTCACCTCCCTTGGTCCAACAACCTTCTCGGGGAAATACCTCATTCCATTCTCCCACAGAAGGTCATGTTGATGATACTACCCGTCCGGATTTTGGTCCCAATGCTCCATTTTGGGATACCCATGTAGGACAGGCCATTGCCTCATTTGGCACCCATTTAAACTCTTCTGAAGATGAAGAAGAATGTAGGCAATACTGTGCTGCCATTCTCCGTGCACAGGAGATTGAAAAGCAAATAGATGACCTATTAGGCCCGACACCATCACATTCCACATCTGTTCCTGTGCGATATCATTCACTTGCCAATTCTATGAGACCCATTGAACCGATTATAGATCGTCCAATAACACCCCACAACCCAGGTCAAAATACCACCACCTCCCATGTTATGTATGTTCCTAATCCTCCCAGGTCTTCTGCACCTAGGGCTCAACCTTCAATTCTCATTTCATCTGTACCTTCTAGTGTCAGGGGGAAACCACCGAAACGACCTACGTTATCTAACACTGATATTGTACCTTGTCAAAGATAGAGCTCTAATATAGAACCATCTACAGTTTATGTCCCTCCCACCCATACTAATGTGGTTAATCCCCATCTAGTTCAGGTCAGCCCTCGGGGGCACAACCTGTAACCATTCAATCTTCTGGAGGTTATGGTTATCACATACATGTAGGTAATATTAATCATCCACCTAATCCTATAGGGATACCTTATGTTGGAATTCCATACCCTAGTAACGCTTTTACGCCATGGGGGAAACCCAACTGGTCTTACATGCCAGCTATGGGGGGGATACCTATACATACTGTGAGAGGTGTCGGAGGACCACCTTATGGAATTCCCCCCCTAGGGGGCCTAATGGTCCTGGAGGATATGGAAACTTTACTCCTTATGGTCCTAGTGGTCCTGGGGGGCATGGTGGCTTTCCTCCTTATGGCTCTGGAGGGTCTGGTGGCCCTCCGCCTAGTGGTTCTGGAGGCTTACCTCCTGGTGGATCTGGAGAGTCTGGTGGTTCACCTCCTGGTGGTCCTGGTGGTCCTCCTCCTGGAGGCCCTAGCGGCCCTAACAGTCCTGATTCCGGAAATCAACCCCCTGCGAGCATATTTACCGGTAGTTCTTTGTCACAGCAACCTGTCTTTCAATCCATGTATGGTCCTACTGGTAATTATATGCCATATCAATATTACCAGTATGTGCAACCCAACCGGAAGTTACCTATCCTAGAAAATTTGGACTTACCTGACTTGTCCAAGTTGATTAATGACCCCATTCGACACAATCCCTCGTGGCCTCCCATTCTGGTAAAGTTACCATCGGATATCCTGAAGTTCAATGGAAAGCAGGGAGACGATCTGAAGAACCATGTTATGACATTCCATTTGTGGTGTTCTTAAAACTCCCTCATGTATGACTCCATTCGGTTACCACTTTTTCAGCGAACTTTGACTGGTACAGCCATGAAGTGGTACATTGAACTCCCACAACATTCGTTTGTGGATTTTGGCTCATTGGAAACCGCCTTTCTTACACACTTTTAGTTCCCTAATCGTTATGAAATGGGAACTGATCTTTTAAATTATCTGTGACATAACACCTCCACCCACATATTCGATCATATTCACGAGTGGAGAAGGCGGAGAAGGCTTATTAAGGCCCCTATTCCGGATAAGTTATTAGATGATTGGTTTACCAAATCCTTGTTTCCTCCTATTTCCCAAGATGTGGCTATGGGTGGTGCCATTACTGAAGAGTAGGCTATTAGTCGAGCCCAGTATCTAGACTTGGTCTATTCCCAGTCTGGAACCCTTTATGACTTGATTCCTCATGCTCCTTTCCCAAGCACCGATCCCGCTAAGCCACCAACAGAAGTACATGTTGATGGGATTGTTGGTTCAATCCAGTCCCCTTCAGCAGCGAAACCTTCCAAGCAATCCCAAACTGCCACCCCTACTCCTTCGACTCCTAAGGTTTCCGCTGAGGTCAACTCTATTCAAAGTACTCAAACCTCGCGTAATAATAAAAAGAAAGGTAAAAATAGAAATAAAAAACCTAGAAACCAACAAGACAATCCAAGACCAACCAACAGTGATAACGATAAAGGGAAAAGAAAGGAAAAATATCCCTATCTGCTATGTGGTGGTGACCATTTTTCAAAGGAGTGTCCTCGTGGGGACGAAATCTCCCAGTTTCTGAAGTCCAATCCCACACCCGCAGTACTTACAGATCCTTTTCCCTCTCAACAACAACTGATAGAACACATGTCTAATCAGGGTAACTCTAGTTCATCAGAGGAAATTCATATGATGTCCTCAGATACCATCAATCTACAAACTCGAAGTCATAATTATGACAAACCCGTAGATAAGAAAGAAGATCATTCTTCTTCAGGGAAATATCCCTCTACTAGTTCTCCGGAATCCTCGTCTATTGTCCCCTTATCTATCGATAAGCCTACTCTCGACATGTTTTTGATTCCACCTAAAAGTACTCTTCAGAAGGCAGTATTTAACCCTAATTCCTGAGCTGCTCAATTTTATAATGTAGTTGAAGATCTCGCTCAGGCACCTTGTGCAATGTCTACCTTAGAAGTACTCGAAATTTGCCCTACACAGCGCAAAAACTTGTTAACATCATTAGGAGATTTAGACTGGGATAATACTAACTTGATTCATTTCAATGTTGAGAACTATAAGTCTAGGTTACTGCATAAACTTGCTTTTTAGATCATTACGAAAGTAGTTGGAAAGAAGGTTTTTCGAACAGTACTAGATGAAGGATCTTGAACCTCGATTTTGTCTCTGGCTTGTTGGAGGCTCTCAATTCTCCCGAGCTTGTAACATCACCTACGGCCCTTAAAGCCTTTGACGGACAGGGTTTCCAACCCCATGGTCTCATATCAGCCCTAGCGGTCGAGCTGGAGGGAAAAACCGTTTCCATTCAAGTAGAAGTGGTAGATGCCCCCTTAGATTACAACTTTCTTCTAGGAAGAAATTGGTTCTATGCCATGACTACTGTCGCCTCAACAGTATTTCGAACAGTCCAATTTTCGCATCTAGGGGGAATTGTTACTATTGATCAGCTTGATTTCTGTACGCCAGATGTTACTACCTCCACATCTAATAACATCCCCATGTTAGGCCAGTCCCCTCCTCCTTACCAGTCGATTGGGGTAGGCATGTTGAAGGATTCATCCCTTATGGGGATTTTTCCATCCACTCCTCCTAGCATGGATACCACGATAGTCCATATGATCACCTCATTTGATTATAAGCCAGAGGGTAAACATGTTGTTGAGTCCACCTCGTTGAATTCACACGAATCCCTGTATGACGCTATTCAAACCTTGTCCAATGATCGTACTGATGACCTTCATCTAGTGGATTCAGATCCTTACCATTTACCGTACTGGTTAGACCTTCTCTTCCTGTTCTAGTTTATCTCTTTGAGAATTTTCCTTCCGATGAGTCCATTATGGAGGATCACCATCATAGATCCATGTTCCTCCCCAACACCAGTTCGGTTAGCCATGATTTTGCATCCTTGTTTCCTACTGATATTGTCAACGTACCCCAAAGTCCTATATTGTTGCAAGATATAGATTCTAAAGGAAACCTTTGCAACATTACTCAGACGAATCCGATTGACATATCAACCAAGCCTGATACTATCGAGCATGTTCATGTTGGGAAGAACTACTTGGGAGATGAATCTGAAGCCTATGAGGCACTTTTCAAAGAATTTCATGATATTTTTGCCTGGTCCTATGAAGAGATGCCGGGGATTGACCCATCCATTATGGTCCATGAGATTAAAACCTATCCCATGGCTAAACTTGTCAGGCAAAAACTAAGGCAAGTCCATCCTCAGAAGGCCGCAACTATTAAAGCTGAAATTGAGAAACTTCTCAAAGCTGGGTTTATTTATCCTGTACCCTTGACGGATTGAGTATCGAACATTGTCCATGTCAATAAAAACTAGGGCACCATTAGAGTCTGTATCGACTTTAGGGATTTGAATAAAGCTTGTCTTAAGGACAACTTTCCTACTCCGCACATCGATAAGATTATCGACAATTGTGATGGAAGTGTCATGTTTTCATTCATGGATGGCTTCTCTGGCTATAATCAGATTGAGATATTACCCTCTGATCAACACAAGACGACATTCATTTTCCCATGGGGAACCTTTGCATATAAGAAGTTACCTTTTGGCTTGAAAAATGCTGGAGCCACGTTCCAACGCGCGATGTCCTATGCGTTTCACGATATTAAACATATTGTTGAACCGTACCTTGACGACCTCCCTGCTCATTCACAGCGATGGGAGGACCACCCTGGTCATCTTATAGAGGTATTCCTGAGATGCTATCATTATAATATACGGCTCAATCTGCATAAATGTGTTTTTTGCGTTGAGACAAGACGTCTGCTAGGTTTTGTGGTATCCAAAGATGGCATCCAGATCGATCCTTTGAAAATTGTCGCCATTCTAGATCTACTAGCCCCAACTAATCTCCTTGAACTCCAAAGTTTACAAGGGAAGGCAAACTTTCTCCATTGTTTCGTGTGCAATTTCGCAAAGAAAACGCACGGTTATATGCATCTCCTTAAGAAGAACACTCCATTCTTCTGGGATGACCAGGCCCAATGTGCCTTTGATAATCTTAAGCATGCTCTGACTCATGCACGTGTGATACACCCCCCGAATTATTCAAAAGACTTTCTCTTGTATATTGCTGCCTCCACTACTACCATCGCTATGGTTTTAGTGCAAGAAAATCTCCACGGTCAGGAGCACGTGATTTATTATGCCAGTAAGAATCTCATGGATTCCGAAACTCGCTATTCACGTGTGGAAAAGTTATCATTGGCCACGGTCATTGCTGTACAAAAGTTTCGTCACTACATGTTGCTCCGCACTACCACTGTATTGGCAAACCAGAACCCTATGTATTACATCCTGATTCGTTAGGTGCTCAGGGGCAAGTACTCCCGGTGGATAGTCATACTTCAGGAGTTTGATATGGAATTTTCCAAAGCCACATCAAAGAAATCCTTGGTATTTGCCGAGCTTATGTGTGATCTTCCCTGTGCTTCGATGGAATCTAAGCCCAGTGATTCATTCCCGAATGAATTCCTGTTCCTGATTAGCACTACCCATCCTTGGTATGGAGATTTGCTTATTTATCTCCAAACACAATGATTTCAGCTGCATTTATCCCATGATGACCGCCGCTGTATCCGTCACCACATGAAATACGACCTCATCCTGAATGATACCTTGTATAGACATGGGATTGACTCTATTCTCCAGCGATGCCTCATGCACGAGGAGGCTAAACATGTGTTGAATGATTGCCACTCTGGAACATGTGGTAGTCATTTATCTGGGATGGCTACAGCCCAGAAAATCCTTCGTGCTAGCTATTTCTGGTCTTCTGGCTTCAAAGATTGTCATGAGGTTGTTAAGAGATGCCCACCTTGTCAACACTTTTACCCTAAAAAGCGCACCCATCCTGGTCCGCTACACCTCGTCATTGCTGTTGGCTCATTCGCCAAATGGGGGATTGACTTCATGCATTGTAAGCGTACCTCAGCCATGGGGCATGGTTACATCATCGTAGCCATTGATTATTTCACAAAATGGGCTGAGGCCATGCCTACATACGCAGAAGATGGTAAGACTACTGCTCTCTTCTTGTTCAATCATATCATAGCTAGATTTGGAGTCCCGCAGTCCATCGTTACTGATCACGGATCCCATTTCCGTAATCAAATGATGGAGGAACTAAGTGCCAAGCTAGGATTTCACCATGAAAACTCTACGCCATATTATCCACAAGCTAATGGTCAGGTAGAGGCCATTAACAAAGTTTTGAAAACTATGCTTCGTTGGATGGTTGGAGATCATAAATCCAACTGGAACCACGTTCTTTTCTCCTCTCTTTGGTCTTATCGGACTTCGGTGAAAACAACCACTGGTTTCACACCATTCCAGCTTGTCTATGGACTCAAAGCTGTCTTACAGATTCAATGTCAGATTCCATCTTTACAACTTGCCGTCAAACTTCTCTCAGACACTTTTGCAGAGGAAGAAATATTTTTGTACTTGAATAACCTTGATGAGACTCAGAGAGATGCTGCCTTGGCTAATGAGGCACATAAGAAATGCATCAAGGCGCAGTATGATAAATCCATCCAACCTCATGTCTTTAACGAGGGTGACCTAGTTTTGAATTATGATCAGAGATATGACAAACTAGGGAAGGGTAAGTTCGAGTCCATGTGGTGTGGACCTTTCGTCATTTCTAAGGTTTTAGAGAAAGGATCCTACGAGCTCGTTGATTATGATGGAATCCCTTTGGGTCAACCTCGCAATGGGTTGTACCTAAAAAGGTACTATGCCTAGGTTTTTCTTGGATATTATCTTGTATATACATATATTGATTGACTTTCAGTGTGCTTTTAGTATTTTCAAGATGGTTTTGAGTTTAATGTCCACATCTGTTTATACCATGTTTTGGTCATGCAGATGGCTTTCTACGGCTTCGGTTGCTTGGGTCCTCTATTCCCCAACTGAATATTTGGTCAGTTCAGGAGCAGTTTGTATAGGTCCTGCTACTAATAACATCGTTGAGTATGAAGCAACCATCGGTCTTCTGACTGAAGCTTCCTCCCAGGATGTTCGTGATTTAGTAGTCTTGATGGACTCACAACTTGTGGTTTGCCATTTAAACCATGTTTACACCATTAGAAACCCTGTGCTCCTCCGCCTCTTCCGGGGAGTACGTTTTCTAGAAATATCATTTGAAACCATCACTTATAGGCATATCCCTAGGGAACATAATGTAGTTGCTAACTCATTAGCTAATTACATCCTAGATTGGCATATTTCCCATTCATGACATTGAAATCAAACATGGTACATTGTAAATAAACATTCAAAGACACATAAAACTCATATAAAATACATTTACCATTTGAGACATATAAACACTGGGTAAAAGTCTGTATATATATATATGAAAAATTTACAAAAAATAGGTCCCGAGACCTCATCTGAAGCACATAGGCTTTTAGGTGAAACTACCATACAAAATCCTGAAGCTGTCAGCTTTCAGTACATATCTCATACACTAGTGATGCTCGTGGTAGCACATCACTGCTCGAGCTACTTTACGTAGCAGCCTACTGAATCAACTCGGTACTCCCGCTGTGGATCTCTGATATATCATCGGGAGGTCATTAATGGCAGGATCTGGGATATCCAAGGTCAACCTCTCTAGGTTTTCCTCTAGATCCCCGGTGATATCATCACCCTGTGGTACAAAGCGGGCTCCAGCTCGCCTATCCAACGGAGAACCTCCTCTAGGTCGTGTTGCTCCAACATCTGCATGAGAGTATACAAGTCTCGTCACTTAACATAAAAAGTATAAAACATTAAAAAACATAAAAAAAATTCATCCATTTTAGAGTTTCTTGCTTCGTACCGATGTCTCCCCACTGTCCGCCAGGTGGGAGTGGTAGGCCAGGATCTCCGGTGAAGTCCATACCTACGTAAGCATAATCCTCAACCATGAGGATCTGATCTCGGAGCCATTTGAAGAATGGGACACCGAACTTCACCTTTCCCCTACTTTCTCCTGTACGAGCCATGATTTGGACCCACCTCAACATACGGGGGTCCTATGCTCTCAAGCTCCTAAAGACCACCTGAGGTCTCATCTATGGAACCCGCTTGAAGAAGAAGCGGGCTAAAATGGAGCCAAAGCCAAACTGCTTTAGCTCTCCTTGCCGACACTTAGTCAGCTAATCTTTGAATATCGGAAGCATGGCTTCCTCCTAGTTGAATACCGTGGGTGCCATGGCCTCTATGGTGTATAACATGTGTGCCCTAGAAGCCTGGTGCACACCCTGACTCATGGCCACGCTCTGCATAGTAAATAGGACGGTCCGTAGGGGCCCATCCATCACTGCTCTGATGGGGATCTTCTTCCCCGATGTCCTCATCTCTGGAGGACAATGACGATCTATAAGCTCTCGAGTGGTAATATCCCCTCCATGAGAACCTGTCATTGAGATGGGGGCACCCCGTCTCGAGTGACCAGTCAAGAAGTAGATGTCTTCTACTTCCACTGTAAGAATATGGGCCCCCACCTCAAAGTACTGTTGCTCTAGATTCCACATCCGCAGTATGTACTCTAGTAACCGCTCGTGTGACACCATGCTTGGGGTCCGGAAGAACTTTAGGAGCCCGCAGTCTCATAATGCGGCCATAGAACCCACATTTCTGTCAGCAAAATCATCATCATTGTCATGTTGTTTTTCTTTCCATATCACCATGTTTTGAGTAACCAAGACCTGCCAAAAATAATCATAGCATGCATTAGAATAATCTCTAATCATTAAAAATCAAAATAATGACTTATTATTGCTCATGCTATTAGTTTAAAATCTCCATGGATGGCACCGCCTGTGCACTATTGGAGACAGGAGGTGGCATCGCTTGTCAACTATGTTATATGCGCGGTTCTCGGGAGGTACTGTGTATCCCGCAAGGGGTCTGCGTGGTGCCCACTTTCAAGGTTTTAGGGTTTTCCATATGAGCCCAAAACCCCATCAAAAATCAAAATAAATGCTATGAAATGAAAGAGTAGGGTTTTAGCTGTTACCTGCAATTGACGATGCTCAAAATGGACGGTGGGAACTCCCGGTATCAGCTGTTGAATATCTGGCTAAGAAAGTGCTCCAAATGCTCTCCGCTATGGGTAAATAGTGAAATGATTTGATTTTTTACTATTTACATGACTTATATAGGCATTTTTGGGTCTAATATACTATAGTTTTGATATAAAATCATATTTTAGTCGAAATTTATCTATCATAATCCCTTAATGCTAGTTATAAATGCATTTAACACTTATTTCTGAGTCGATTCCAGGATAAGAGAACTATAGAAAGAAGCTTTGGAAGTTTTTTTATGGATTTTTCGCACTTTCATAAAATGGAAAAGGTCTATGAGCGTTTATTACGACACTTTGGTTACGCTCTTTAAACCCAGTATCAAAGGTCCAAGTCCATTTCAGTTTCTTTCAAGACTCGTAAAAAATTGACATTGTGTAACGAAGCGTCATGGAGTCTTCTTTTCACCTCCTTTTCAGGCTCCTTAAACATGAAAAGATCGTCGAGTCCATTTCTGATTCTTTCTAGGCTCGTAAAAAGTGACATTGTGTAAAGAAACCTCATGGAGTTCTCTTTAAACTCTTTTCAGGCTCCCTAAATATGAAAAGATCGTCGAGCGATATTGTCTTCTTCATGCTCGTTAAAGTATTTGAAGAGTCATCCATCTGACGGTAGGTTATCTCTTTTTCGGTTTGGATAGGACTATTTACGAGAAAGGAACACTCCATCCAATCATGACTGGAAGAGTTCCCTAAGGTATGATTTTATACTTTTTCGGGCCTTAGGGACTAAATCATATGAAAAAGGACCCCTATGGAGTCTTCTTCTGTATTCGTTTAGACTCTCTAAACATGAACGATATCGAGTTTTCTTTCAGTGGACTCGTTAAATTAAACATTGAGAGGCCCATTTTGGGAACGAACCCCTCCTCTCTTAGGTTCGTAAAACATATGAGTCCGGACTTGTCTTCTGACAAGCTATATCGAGTGTTTGTTACCCTCTTTGAACTCGTAAAACCAAAAAGAGGCACTCATCAACCATGGTGGGGGAAATGGGGAGGGATCCATTTTGCAAATAATGGCAGTTGTTTGTCATTACCTTTGAACATGGCACTTGTCTGCACATCATGTCAGTCAATTGGGTATTCAGCTGATCTCCGCGGCGATCCACTTTCATGAGTCATGTCACTCCTTTGAGTCTTTCAAAAGAATGCATTGTCCACTGTCGCATTGTGTGTTTGTCCCGTTCAGTCATGCTGCCAAGTCTTTTTGTTGTGCCGCCCGATGTTCAAAGGGGATTTGAAGAAGTTTTACCTCTGCAGTCCACATAGTCTTTGTGTCAGTATTTTTGAGTCAGTCTTATGGTTACTACATTCACATCATTCCAGAACTATGTTTCAATTTTTGTGTCATCGATGTGGGACTCATCATGGCCCTCTTTCGACGAGACTTTTCCCGTCGACATCAGCTCATTATCTGGGAAATAGTATTAGAAACAATATTTGTCACCTTGAGATCTGTATGCCTTAATGACAGATTCTCTCACTCTTGACATAGGTTCACATCATTGACCTTTGATCGATAGAATCGACTGGGTGTTCGACATCAGGACATCTATTCCCACTCAGTAGAGTGTACTAGAGTACCTTGGGAATCATTGACATTAATGGTGATCTCCCTCTCACTTGTTAACGGTTTGCATCATTGGCCGGTAATCAAGTGGTTTCTACCATGTTCGACTTCAGATCATTGTAATCACATGGATAGAATCGTACTTTGTGGAAGACGAGACAAAGACCCTGGGTATTTGTTTAAAGCGCTCATTTCTTTGCCCCAGGTTGCGATGGAGTTTTGTATATCTAGCATGGATCCACATTTGTATGGTCATGGCTATGCTCAAATTTGAGTCTATATGACATAGATCTACATTGTATATCTGGTAGCTATGTCCAAGTTTGAGTCCTCTATCACATGGATCTACACTGTATTCTAGTAGCCATGCTTGTTTATTCCTCTCATGGATCTGCCTTGTATTGGTCTGCAGCCATGAGTTGGTTACTTGTGTCTATGAGTCAACATACTAGTGTACTACATATGCCTACTTGACAACATGCTCTAATCGAGCCGACATTTTCACTTCATAGCAACGACTTGTTCTCTCAAAGCTCTCATTTATTATATCCCTATAAGACTAATGCTTTGGGGGGCATCCTGTTATACCAAAATCCTATCATCATCATGTGATAAGACCTTTGACATACCTACTTGTCCTTAATCCTAGCACTTAGAGAGGAAACCCATGCTGTCTGTCAATTCTACATAAAAATGCTCAGCACCGTGCTTTCCTTGTTAGCCATGAGCAGTTCCTTGCTCGCACCACCTTTCTGCTGTTTTCCATAAGCAGTGCCACCACCTGTTGCCCTTGGTCCATAAGTGATTCTTACCTGAACCGCTCTGTCATAAGAGGAGAAACGTGGTACCCTGGGTAAAAGGGGGAAAAGAGAGGATTCTCGAGGCTTCTAGATCATGAGCCTCGTGTCCTCCCTTATCCCTATCATTGTGGGTCAGTTGAGCTCGATATCCCCCATCATAGGATCTTAGAGGCCACCTCATCCATAAATCTCTCAACCATTCCTATCCATTGAGCCTTATAAATATGAGCTCATGTCCATGGTTGAGGGGGGAACCATTGAAGCATTGTTATGCTGTTGGATTGACCACTTGGCCCAAGCCATTGGAGGGCATAGAGAGCAAAGTTGGAGCTTATGGGGATGAAAGTTTTGGTTTCATGGAGATGCATGTCAACACTAAGGCTTAATTGGTTGTAAACTTCTCCATTTTAATCTTAATGCAAAGTTGATTTCTGTCCCACTTTACTGTTGTTGTTTGATTTTGCATGTAAATGTTGTTGGATTCCTTAGTCACTGACATGGATTAGTAGATTATATTCTAGCAGCTTTGATGTGTTTGCATGTTTGAACTGATTGCAGGTACACAGGGTTACTATCGAAGCATCACATTCCAGGTACCTACGGCGTCTAGGGAGGGTCTTCAACTTTTGTCGTTCATTTGTTCTGGATCTGAAGCATTCAGACTAGTGGAACACCTTACTGTCCACAGGAGGTGAAATATTCCTGGTAACATCCCACACTTTTGAAAATAACAACTATGCATTTCGTAATATACAATAACAATTTTCAAACAAATTCTATACACAATAATCTATTACTTTAGTCCTTGAATTCCTGATGTACCTATTTGAACTCAAGGATCTTGAATAACCCCTTTTGGTTAGCAACAAACGAAACAATTGTTTGCTGCTTGAACTCTACTGGCATTGTTTATATCTATTACACACTCCTAACATACCTTCTTCACCCATATCTTCTTATTCACAATCAGTTGAACTGTGATGCCATTTTTTACATCTTTTGCGAACTTCTAATATACATTCTTCACCCATGTATTCTTGTGCTCAATTGACCTTTGCTTCTATGGTGGATGCTTTTCCATATGCTTATGCCATACAAGTCTTTTTAGTTGTTTTTCTCTCATGGAACAATGAGAAGATTTGTGCCCATACTCATCACACACATAGCATCTAATGATGTGAAAGTATTTTTCTATATTTCCAACATAGTGACATCTCCAACACTCTACTAGAATGAAGCTATTTTTACATTTGAAGGAGTTAACATATTTGGATTCCTTATGTCTCGTGAGTAGTTCATATCTTCTGCGAGATGTATCGTGTTGTTTAAAAACAAATCCAAGTTTTGTTGCACACATCATCACTTTCCTTTGTATATCTAATGCCTCTATTGTCCTTTGGAAACCTTTGACTGCTCAGGATCTTGTCTAGAAATGTCGAGCTCTTATTGAACTTGGCTTGTGTCTCTGCGTTCGGGCATATTCTGATTTTCTCTCGAGTTGCGCAAACTGGCTCATCTTTCAAGTGTGAAATTTTTGACACTTTTAGTGTAATTTGTTCTTGTAGTAGCTCATTCATTGATTCTAACTCATTTGAATATTTTTCAAGTGAAAACTTGTTTTCTTCAAGTTCCTTGATTTTTCCTTTTGCGCAAAACAATTCCTCTTCTCTGACATTTATTTGCTTCTCCAATGCTTCATTCATTCCCTTAATTTGTTTGACCTATTCTTCTACCTTTTCCAGTAGTTCCTTTAGCACCTTATTGTTTTTCCTTGATTTTTTAAGTTCTTCCAATGCACTGAGTAATTCTCCTTCCCAATCTACTTCAATACATTCATTATATTCAGACTTAGACCCATTATTCTATGTATTTGGATATTTATTTTGCTTATGTATTTGAAGATGGTAAACTGATTCCATTGTAGGAACATTTAATTTCACTCTTATTTTCTAGTTTGGAGGATCCTTTAGTTCAACTAGACTTTTCCTCAGCATTAGATTTTGGAGAAGACATACAGATTTCATTGTAGGTCCATTTATTTGATGGTTTTGATGTGTTTCCTTGAACTCCTTTGACTGGTAATATTCCTCCTTTTGCTGAATTTTAGTCTTGAATAAGTGCCATAAACAATACATATCTTGGATTGTCATTTTTATATTCTTCTTCTAATGAATTGTTGTCCTCCTTCGTGTACATGCTCTACTTTATGCTTTGAAAACTTCTTTGTCTCCAACTGTATTTAGTTAGTGCTTACTTCTTCATTCTTGGCACTTTGATTCTTCTTCATTTTTTATTTATTCGTGTTATTCATATGTGCACTTTGAATCAAGATGTCCAATCCTTCCACATTTAAAACACTTGAAGTTAAACTTTCCCTTGTACTTGCCTTGTCCTCTTTTTAACTTTCTTACAAAGTTAGCCTCTTCTTCATCGGACATATCAACTATGTTCTTACATTCATTATTCTTCATTTTTTATTTATTCGTGTTATTCATATGTGCACTTTGAATCAAAATGTCCAATCCTTCCACATTTAAAACACTTGAAGGTAAACTCTCCCTTGTATTTTCCTTGTCCTCTTTTTAACTTTCTTACAAAGTTAGCCTCTTCTTCATCAGACATATCAACTATGTTCTTACATTCATTCTTGATGGTTTTTTGATTTCTTATGGATTTAAATGCCGCTTCCTTTTTAGAGACATTCTCTTGTTCAATCCTCATCTCATAAGCAGTGAGAATTCCATACACCTTGTCTTTTATTAGTTTATCCAAATTAGATCTATCATCCAATATTGATACCTTCAATTGAACCATGAGGGTAGAGTTCTTAATATATTTTGTACAATTGAATATTCTTCAGTTGTTTCTCCAAGTACCTGTATGGAATTTACTATCTCATATACTCTGAGAAAGTATGTCGAAATACATTCCTCCTCCTTCATCTTTAATGTTTCAAACTGCGTAGAGAAGGCTTTCATCTTAGACTTCTTGACCTTTTCATCTCCTTCATAAATTACTTTTAGTTTGTCTCGTATTTCTTTTATCGTGGTACATTGCATAAATTTGGTAAATTCAACATTATCTAGTCCACACAGTATTGTGTTCTTTTCTCTTGCATTCCATTCATATTGTCTTCTATTTTCTGGGTCATCTAGCCCAATTCTGGAAGCTGTGTTCTCATCAATTCCTTCTGATTCATATGTGGGTTCCTTACAAAATTCGTATCCTTCCTTAACTGATTTCCAGATATCCATTCCTAGGGACTGCAAATAAAATTCCATTCGTATTTTCCAGAATGTGTAATTGGAGCCATTAAATCTTGGTGCTCGATGGGTGAACATACCTTCTTATTTGTCCATTTATACACTGGATCCTTCTTCCAGATGTTAATCTGTTACCGAAGGCACCCTCCATAATACCAATTGTTGTATTTATATTATACTAAGAGGTGGGGGGGG
>LPNX010374975.1:140980-212673 GCA_001517045.1 Pseudotsuga menziesii
CACACAAACAATGAAGAATAATTATAAGTGTATCTATATATAGAAGAATTATTACATCAGTGGGGGAATACAATATCCAAACATGATCACCTACTCATTTCAGGTATCGACATAATCCAGAAGTACAATCTGTTGGTTATAGGAACCGACCTACAACGAATTTGATCTGTGTGAGAACCAACTCATGAACTTCAGGAACCGACCTAAACAGATGTCCGCCTGACTATGAAAACTACGAATTGTGGAAACAAGACACCAACCTATGGATAATTTCAACCTCCAAGTATGTTTAGTGAATCCAACTAGAAGGAGGCACCAAACCCCAAATTATATTTACCAGCTTCAACTAGAAGGAGGCTCCAACCCCCTAGGATTTATTTTACCGGTTGCGAATGGAAGGAAGCTACGACTCCCTTTTCCTTTTCCTATCCAATCTTCTTGATATGTTTTACCAGGAGCTATTGGAAGGAAGCTCCGACTTCCTTTTCCTTTCCCCGTCCAACTTCACGTATATGAAAATAAGAATGTATGACAAAAACTACAAGTTATCTTAACTGCAAATTTTGAACTATTGTAATCCCTCTTATCTGCATTTGAATATGTGCGTCTGGATATCTAAATCTATATAGTCAAATGCCAAAACTATAATGTGCAATAAATATTGCAATTTGCGTCTCTGTACTAAACATTGTTAGGAACTCAATCACTTATGTGGCTCTGCAATCTATGTTTTCATTGAGGAAGAACTTCACACATACTTAATACGTGTATCCTTATAAAGTTATCTTCTTGCTGTATATCATCTGTTGATTTGCGCACTTCAGCTCTGCTACATAAAATAATTTCTATGATCAACAAACCATTGATACCCCAAATAATTATGAAGCTTGTCTAGCCATATTATCTCAGTTCTTCATTTCACAAGCTTACTTCAACACATTTATATCTTGCTTATTTATACTCTATTCAACTCAAGAGATGTTTCCACTTGTTGAATTTCCTTATCCTTGGATAACACCCCACATGTTTGCATTTTCTTCAAGGTAAGATCTGTGTTGGTGTGTTGCTTATCACAATTTATCTTTTGTGGGCTTTGGCACACATCTTCCAACTTCCTTGTGGGACTTTTGCACAGACGTTCATATATTATATTCTTCTTATAAGTCTTTGTGCCACATACCATTTTCTTTGTGGGACTTTTACACATAAGTTTGTATTTCAGGTTCTTCATTCGTAAGTCCCATAGAAATAGTATTTGCGCATATATTCCATTTTCATAGTTCTTCTGGTGGATCGTTATTTGTGCACTTATGACATGGCAAGATATTTTCCTTTTTGTATTTCCACATTATTCCATATGTATTTATTCAAACTCGCTTTGTTTGAAGAAGTATTTATCAATTACAACATGTTCAACAAACTCCTTTGACATCAATTTCCTTTGATATTCTTTGACATCCATTGCAACATGTTTAACAATCGATCCTTCGACATAAATGACACTACCTGTTCAACACTTTTTTTTTGGATAGATTTAGTTTTTGGCCATGGGCTTATTACTTTATTATTATTATTATTATAAATACAGTACTTTGACATGGCATCCGTATTGATTATGTGGCATGGAATGATACATGGTGGTATTGGTGTCCACTTAGCTCCTACCTATATTCTGAATATTCTACCATGTCATCCTTGAATCTCCATGTCATCACGACATGTTAAAACATCACGAATCTTCCTATGTTAAATCCCATGCACCTAATTCTTACATGAATGGCTCAGAAAACTTTCTGGATGCAATATTTTCCATTCAAAACAATATCACGCATGGGAGATCCCTATCATTTTCACCTGCACAAATGACTCAAATCAACCCATTATGTGGACCTGACTTAATTTTAGTCGTGTGTGGCCATACACCTCGTGTTAAGTCACATGCACCTTCTCCTATGTGCATGGTCATAATTCACCAATTAAACTTGCATGATGAGATCCTAGACATTCGAGGAAATAAAACACATGACAACACACATGAAACTCCCCCATGTGAGAATGGTCAAAGATCTCATGATCTGTTGGACCCTGTTCAATCCTAGTTGTTCACAGTATGACCCCTTGTGTTAAGTCTCGATCATCTTTTCATGCGCAAATGGTTAATATTTGCTTGATCAAACATGATCGATCCAAATCATCCATTCATGTGATAGGTACTAATGTTGTCCTTCAATCAAGTCCATTTTCATGAATGGCTATGATCCATTGATGGAGCTTGCACAACTTAATATGGGTTGTTCCTAGGGGATACCCCTTGATAAAATTTGATCATGTTTTGTTGTGCAAATGGTTTAGATCCAAATATATGACTTGCACAATGCCTGTAATAACCACCAATCATGTTCAACTATATGAGTGGCTTAGATTTAAGGATTTGATCTACTTGATGCAATTTGGGTCGTTCGCGACATCAATTGGATCTATGTTTTTCCTATGTGGATGTCACCTAATAAACTAATACATGTATCTTCAAGGGGGATTGGATACCTGTGTAGAGTTTTTGTTCTCGACGCGTTTCGGACTGCATAGTTGAGTCCATCTTCAGGAGAAAACATATCTCAATTAAAAGCTGCATGAAACTAATACATGTCTAAAGCTACCACTTGTACACTCAATCCATGTGGCTCTTCCACATCATACTCCTATCCACTTGGCATTAATGGGGCCCGCCTCAAATTTTTCAAAATTTTTAAATTTTTATAATTAAATATATTTCAAATTTGTTAATAGGTGGCTATTATGAAATTACACTTGGCTTGTCTCTAGTTGATTTTTTTTTTGACAATTTCCATCAACACAGGTCTACACAAATTATATACATGGTTTTTTCACTAAATTGAAATTTTTTCCGTCAATTGATAGAACTAGTAATTTCCATCCATTAACAAAACTATAATTTTTTTACAGTAGTTTGAATTCTTGCTTAGATTTTCTTAGACCTAATTTTCATAATTCCTGAATACATAACCAACCTCCATTCATGATTTTTTTTCTAGCTCTCACGTTGGTTTTAAAAATAATATCCGGGTATTTGAAACCATGAATTTTCACAAGGAATTTCTTTAAACATTTTGCTTACAAATTGTGTTTTTTACCCAAATCTCATAGTACCAAGTAAAACTGCAAATTTCACTTCAACTAGCTTCCATATGTTGACCAACCATTCAAACAACCATCTAAATAACTATTACATGTCTAAATTCAATGATTTAGAATATTTAACTTGGTTTTTCCCAAAATTTCTCATGCACATTTTGTCAAACACTTCTTATGCAACTTCCAATTCTACCTATAGACTTAAAGTGTGGTCCATGCAGTCCTAATACCACAACTTGTATCTATGATACCATACTGTCACATACCCAATAGCCTTTTTACAGTATGGAGTCCACGAGGTACCCAAATCTATATACAAGTTCTACCCCTGATACCAATTTCGAATTCCCCTTCCATTGACTAGATATTCCATTAATTTTATAGTGGAAGTATACACATATATAACAATCAATTATCCAAAACACCCATTCTATTTTATGCAATTATTTCTATGATGAATGCATTGCAAGCAGACTCACTAATTCATGCACATAAACAATTCTATGAGAATAATTGAAACAAACACATAACATAAATAAAATCCATGGCATTCATTCATTCACTGCTGAGAAACTGATATCTTAAATGTCCTCTGGCTAGCTGCAAGCGAAGGATGTTCCTCTCAATTGCAGTAACTCTATCAAGCCTTCTCTTTCTTTGATAAATTCACCATTGAGTTGGGGAAATCATTCCATAATGGGTGAATTCCCAATTCTTTCAATCAATCACACTCACACTACCCAAAGGTACAAAATCCCTCTCGCCAGTTGTCCCTGCCCTTGCACCTATTCCCAATCATCCTGCACAACAGAAGGGATGGTACCCGCTTCTCTCCTCCACAACCCCTCAGGTGGCCCCCATTCCCTTCCATTGCTCCAATACACAAAGTTCAAGAAGTTTTGATGTTAGGGTCCCAATATTTCCAATTGCAAGCTAGGTCTCTCTCACATGGGGACCATGCCCATTTGCACCAGTTTATAAGGGTACTTCATGTGGGAGGTTATGAAATTTATTTTTTTCCTCTTTGTAATAGTTATATATCAAATGGCATGATGGAGTGATCCACGAAATGAATGAATGATTGTGATAATGATGGAGTTTGTAACAAGATATACTCATGATAGTGGCTTGACAAGTGGCTTCCATAGTAAAAGTGACCACTCTTCCCTTCTTAATCTCACTTAATATAATTAATCCCATAATTATTTAAGGTGAGTCATGACTCCCATAACTTATGGTTAAATGAATTTAGGTAAAAATGTCAATGAAAGTTAGAGGCATTATCTAGGGTCATCACCCCTTATCCCTTCTCACTTCTCCCACTTGTGGAATCATATCCCCCCATCTCTGCTATGTCCTTCTCCTCTTGTAGTTGTGAGGGATTCTTATATTAACAAATACATACAACATTTACAATTTCCATGGTCTTAGGGACCATTTAAGTTTGGCATCTAGAATTTGATTCATTGCATATATATTCATATATTGGGGTAAAAAACGAGGTGTTACTTATATTGTGACCCATCCTATCAGATTCCAATACAAAATTTTTTGTGAAATTAGGTATTGCTATGACAGATGTATTACATGTAACTTAGTTCAAAGAAGAAAAGGATTTCTTTGTGGCTACAATCCAAACAAATACAATTTCTTAGCATAAATGTTAGTGGGGAAACTATCATCCCATAATAATGCACAAAGTTTTTGTAACAACTTGTAAGATCGAGGAAACCACATAACCCTTTTAGTGTATTGGGTTGTGGATGATCTGGATTTATGCAGGAACGCAACAGAATACACAAATAACCATAGAAACAAATATGCAGTGGAAATAACACTTCATTTGATTAATCAATAACTGAAACTGGTTTACATACATAATGGAAATAAACTAGCTAGAGTGATGGTAGCTTATCTCTGAGAAGAGATGTGGTGGCTACATGCCTTTGAACTCTGTGTTACAATGAGGCTCGAAGGCCTATATATTATTGAGAAACAATGGAAACCCTACACATCCAAAAACCTAACCCTAGGAGGTGAAACGCCAGAATATGGGCCCCATTAAGTAACTTGGTACATCAATTTCCTGGGGTCGTAACTTTAGCATACTACCTTCGTTTGATGCGCATGATACATCGTTAGAAAGATCTATTTAAGGAATACATCCATAAAACACAAATATCAAGTTCAAATCGGACTCATATTTTCCCAACCATTCAATGCCAAAAAAATGTCGTTTAGGGCCTCAAAACGGCTCCGAAAGTTTAGGACCCGAAAACTGCCAAAAATAGTAAATTGTGCTACAATTAAGGAAACTGGAAAACTGAAAGAAACAATGGTGGGGGTCTTAGTGGAATAGATGGGTGGCCACCAATATCCTCCTGGATCATTCCTCCCCCCTTAGGAAGCAATGGTCCCCATTGCATTGAGTTCCTCCATGAGATGAGGAAACTTCTGCTGAAATTGGTCCCTGGTGAGCCACTTTCCATGGTGAAGGAGTTGGCCTGCTTTGAAAACTTGATATAGCTGGATCTTCTGCTGGCGAGTGTTCTTGATCCGTGTGTCCATAATCCGATCAGTTGTGGCTTGTACCATGCATTCTGGGTTTAAATCTATTGGTGTGAGTTGTTCTGCCACATCTGATGTGTCCAGTAGAGGTGGAAAGTAGGGCCGAAGGCGATCCACATTGAACACTGGGTGCAGACCAAGGAATGGTGGAATACTGAGCTTGAAGGCATTCCCCCCGACAGCCTTGGTGATGGTGTATGGCCCATATCGGAGTAGGCGAAGCTTGCGGTGGGGTCCAGTGAGGTGCTCCTTTTGTAAATGTAGCTACACTTTGTCGTCCACCTGAAATTTGTGTTGCACCCGATGCTGATCATGTCGCTACTTATACTTAGCATTGGATCTATCCAATATGTCATGAAATTATTGGCGAATGTGTTGAATTCGCTCAATGAAGCTATTTTCCTTGGAAACTTCAGACTAGATATGAGTTGAATCAGCCTGAGTAGCTGCAAATGGCATGGCTATGTCAATGGGACATAGTGGCTGGAATCCCAAGCCTGCCTGAAAGGGGTTGTGGTTGGTTGAGCTATGGAGGGCTGGGTTATAGCTGTGTTATACATAGGGGAGGCTCTCATCCCATGTGCGTGGATGCTTTGAGTTGTACATGTGCAAAATGTGTACGATCATCCTATTGACGACCTCTGTCTGGCCATTAGTTTGGTGATGGAAAGCCGTGGAATTTGTGAGCTTGGTGTCTAGCATTGACCATAGGCTAGACCAAAATGTACTAAGGAACCTGCTATCCCGATCTAATATTATAGACTATGGGATCCCAAAGTGTACCCACACTCGTTCAAAGAAGTGTTTAGCAGTGGCTTCTACTATGATATTCTTCTTGCAGGCCGCCATTATGGCCATCTTTGAGAATCTATCAATGACCACAAACACATAGTTGTTTCTGTGCTTAGTAGAAGGAAGTCCCGACATGTAATCCATGGAGATGGATTCCCAAGGTTGACTAGGGGTAGGCAACGGAGTATAGAGGCCTTGCTTCTTGATGGATGGTTTGGAAATGGCACAGGCAGTGCAGGATCGGATGTACTTCCTAATGTCTCGTCGAAGGTTCAGCCAATAGAAATACTTCTGCAGTATTGCCACTATTTTCTCGACCCCGAAATGCCTAGCGACCCAACTGTAGTGCGCTTCCCAAATCATCTTGGCACGCTCGCTTGAAGGAACACAAAGGTGTCCCATGTGACATAGTAGTACATCCTGGAGGTGAAATTTTGGAACTTGGTTTCCCTCCAAGAGTGTCTGGTAGGTGTGGCTGAATTCTGGATCGCTCTTGTAGAGAAGCGACCAATCAGAAGTCTCGTGCCCACAAGAGTTGAGCATGGTGGTTATCGCCACAATCAGTGGTTGGTTGAGGTAGTTTGCAACATTATTGGTGCTTCCCTTCTTGTACTTGATGTTCAAATGAAACTGTTGTAGATATGTGGACCACTTCTGATGGCAATTGTTCTGTAACTTCCCTTGTGTCTGTATGAACTGCAGGGGTCAGTGGTCTGTGTGGATAATCGTTTCCTTCCCCAAAATGTAATGCTTCCATTGTTGGTAAGCCTGTACAATGGAATACATCTCTTTGTCATAAGTGGGATATTTGTGGAATGTGTCAGACAGTGTCTCACTGCAATATGCAACTGGATTCCCTTGTTGAGTAAGGACTGCCCCAATAGCATAGTTAGAGGCATCTATCTTGATCTCAAATGGTTGTTGCAAGTCTGGTAATGTGAGCACTGGGGCACAACAGAGGCGATGTTTCAATTTTGCAAACGCGTTCTGTTGACTTTTCGACCAAAAGAATTTTGCTTTCGCTCCTCCCTTGGTTACTTGACTCAAGGGCCAAGTGATATGAGAGAATCCTAAGACGAATCTACGGTAGAAATTAGCAAGGCCTAGAAAGCTGCGAAGCTCTGTTAGAGTAGTTGGGGCTGGAAAATCCCGAATGACTTGGATCTTGGTTGGATCCACATGTACCCCACACTCATCAATAATGTATCCCAGATACTGAACCTGGGTCATGCCAAAAGTGCACTTGTCCAAATTGGCACACAACTTGTGCTGCCACAATGTTTGGAGGACCTGTCGGATGTGGTGGAGGTGCTCTTCCCAAGTCTATCTAAATATCAGGATGTCATCCAAGTACACTACTACAAATGAGTTGGTGAATGGCCAAAATATGTCATCCATCAGTCTCATGAAGGTTGCAAAAGAATTCATCAGCCCAAAATGCATGACCAACCATTCGAAAAGGCCCTCCTTGGCTTTGAAGGCAGTATTCCACACATCGATCGGTTCGATCGGCACCTGGTGACACCCAGACTTTAAGTCAATATTGCTAACATATTTTTCCCCTTGAAGCTAGTATAGTAGGTCATCAATCCATGGGATCAGGTACCTATTTCGGACAGTGATCTCGTTCAGCACCCAATAGTCAATACAGAGTCTCCAAGTCCCATCCTTCTTTTGTACCAACACGATCGGGCTCCCGTAGGGCGATGAACTTGGCCGGATGTGACCCTTTTGCAGAAGCTCCTGAATTTGCCTCTTGATTTCATCATTCTGCAAAATAGAGCGTCAATATATCAGTCCATTGGGAAGCGACGCACCTGGGGTTAGATCGATGGGGTGCTTGACCTGACAGTGGAGAGGCACCCCGGTGGGTGAGGTCAAAATGTCCCGGTACTCCTCCATGACCTTGTCCATTTGTTTTTGTTGTGTGGAGGGGCCCTATTTGGAGGTCGTGGCCACAATATTCTTCTTTCCCTGGGGGCATATCATCAAGAAAACAAACTTTCTAGTTTTGGAAATGAGCTTACTGCATTGTTTTGCAGTAACCAAAGAGATAGCGGCAGGAGGTGGTACCTCTGGTATCTTGTACAAATTATTTCCCAAAGTAATAATAACAATGCGAGGCCAGGACTCATAGACAGCATGTCGCTTCCATAAGTATGGTTGACCTAGTAATACATCACAAACATCAAGAGGAGCAATATCACATAATACCCCATCGGTGAAGGGCTTGATGCTGTAGGGAAGGCGACATTGCTGGCTAATGTGGAGATCCCGTCCTTGGTGAAGCCACCCGATGGTGTACGGCTGCAGGTGTGCTGTGGTCGGAAAACCCAACCGCTTCATGACCTCTACTAAAATAAGGTTCTTTTGGCTTCCACTGTCGATAATGAACTATAGCGGGGAACCCTTTGCCCACATCTGGGAGTGGAAAAGACACTCCTCCTCCTCTGAATCTTTTGGTTCTTCCTTTTGGATCTTCATGGTGGAAACGATGGCATTGGGTTATGCATCAATAATATTCTTCCCTCTATCATTCCCCTTCTTGGGTTCTCATTCAGTGTCAGAGTATGCATCTGATTCAGAAGCCTTTATCTCAGCCACCAATGACTGCTTGGACCGACACTCACTTGTGTTGTGAGTGGGGCTCTTATGGAACTCGCACCACTTTCCCACTTCCTTCTTCGGCTTTGCAGTGTTGCTCTTTTCTTACAGCTTTGGCAAGTTTTCTTGAGTTTCCATGCCTTGGCTGTGTCCTTGTTTCTGTAGTTTGGGGCCACCTTTCCCTTGCTTTTGATTCACAGATCCAAAGTCTCGCTTTTTTTGTTTGAATTTTTGCTCAATTTTGACAGCATACCGATATGCTGTACCAAGCAAGGAGATGTTGAGGAACTCCATTTCCTCCTGAATGTATCTGTGTAGACAACTGCAGTACTTCAGCACCAAATGTTTCTTTGAATATTTGATACCCAACTTGGTGTGTAGGGTATGGAACAGATTCGTCACCTCATGCATATCTTGATCTATTTGTTGCCGCAGCGTAGTCCATTGTATGTACTTGTCGTCATAGCTCCCCACTGGATAATATTGTCCCTTTATGGCATCTCGAAAAGAATTCTAAGTGGGTACGGCCGAGAACAGAGAGGGTTCCTCCTCGTCCTTTTTCTCACAGTAGGTTTCCCACCAGTCCTTGACATGGGGGGCGGCTTTGAGTAGAGAAAAAGTAATATTTTCCCGATCGAAAAAGTCATGAACCGAGAAATATCCTTCTAATAGAGTCAACCATCTATCTATGGCGTCTGCATCTATACGTCCATCAAATATGGGTATGTCGAAGTTTACTTGTACCTTAAAAGGGGTTGTGCCTCTAGAGTGGCTGCTAGATGCAGATGCGCCGCCAGTGGGAATTCGTTGAAGGATCTGGGTGAAGTTATCCATCATTGTGTTCCTTTGTTTTTCAAGGGCCTCCTCGAGCAACATTTTTATAGGATATTTTTCACCCTCGTCTTTCTTTTCGTCCCCCATGGGTGGCCGTTGGGATTTGTGAGGCTGATCTTGCAAAGGTTCAACCAAATCGAGCCCTAACTCTTTATACCTCGCCCTCGTTGGGGACATGCAAAGAAGGATCGAGAAAGAGCAGATTGCTCTGATACCACTGATCCAGATTTATGCAGGAATGCAACAAAATACACAAATAACCATAAAAAAAAATATGCAGTGGAAATAACACTTCATTTCATTAATCAATAACTAAAACTGGTTTACATATAGAATGGAAATAAATTAGCTAGAGTGTTGGTAGCTTATCTCTGAGAAGAGATGTGGCGGCTACATGCCTCTGAAATCTGTGTTACAATGAGGCTCGAAGGCCTATATATTATTGAGANTTAGGAGGTGAAACGCTAGAATGTGGACCCCGTTGGGTAACTCGGTACATCAATTTCTCGGGGTCGTAACTTTAGCATACTACCTCCGTTTGACGCGCATGATACATCGTTAGAAAGATCTATTTAAGGACTACATCCATAAATAAAAAATAGTAAGTCTAGAATAGAATCATATTTTCCCAACCATTCAATGCCAAAAAAGCGTCGTTTAGGGCCTCAAAACAGCTCTGGAAGTTTACGACCCAAAAACTGCCAAAAATAGTAAATTATGCTACAATTAAGGAAACTGGAAAACTGAAAGAAACAATGGTGGGGGTCCAAGTGGAATAGGTGGGTGGCCTGCCAATATCCTCCTGGATTAGTGGATAATATTGGGTAGCCTCAATTGTTTTAGGGTTCACTCACACCACATGTTGACTAACAATGTGATCCACATATTCAAACTCGAAAGCACCAAAACACATTTGGAGAGAATACGAAATAATTTATTTCCCTATAGTAGTTGTAGTACTTGATCAACATGTTCAATGGGTTCCTTCCAATTTTCACTATCAATCAAGATATAATCAAATAATACCGACATAAAGTGATGTAGGAAGGGTGCAAATATCTTGTTCATGAGGATTTGGAAGGGGGGATGTGGTATTACAAAGTCCAAAGGGGATGACTGGAATCTCATATTGGCCTTAATGTTGTTGTAACACAATCTTAGGTATGCAAACTTTCTTCATTATGATTTGTTGGTATCCAAATTAAAGGTCAAGCTTGGTGAATAATAAGGCATCATGAAGCTCATTCAAGAGGTCACTAATCATTGGAATTGGGAATTTTTCCTTTATGGTAAAATTACAAAGAGCACAAAAGTATGGTCACATGCATTCTTTTTTCAATACCATGATCACTAGTGATGATTAAGGGCTAGTGTTGGGATGTAGGACATTTGCCTCCAATAGTTCATGAATAATATTTTTAATTTTATTCTTTTGTGAATAAGGGTGTTTATAAGAAGCACATTTGGATATTGACTACATGAATTCAATGGAATACCCTGATCATGCTCTTCTCTTGATGGGAAATGTTGAGCAATGTTGAGCTTTACCATAGAGAATGTGAGCTCATGTAGAATTCATTTAAAGGAAACAGAAGTGGTGATAGAATGGTGAGATGAATAAAGTACATCCAAATCCAAATATATTTCCTACAACTCCGTTGTAAACAAGGGCCATATAATTTACATTTTTTTGTACCTTGTCATTTCCTTGGTGCAAGTTGAACCAAGTGAACTGTCCTCCATGACCCAATCATTTCCTCTAGTTAGGATAAAAAATATAAAGAGAGGTTTTGTGCTTGAAAATAGATTGTGTTTCGATTCCATTAATAATTAGAGCCATCTCAATAAATCATATTAAAACCCCCTCCCAAATCCCACTCATCATCCAATAGAAAAGAGGCAAGCAAATCCCAAAGTGTATAACTATCATATTTAGAATTAGATCATGCATACACTATACACAATCCAACTGATATAATTTTCAGTAACAAAGTTAACTATACGCCTCTATTACTAGGGTTTAACCCATCATCTAATACAATATTTTTGAAGAGAGTTGGAGATAACCATGACTACACCTCCCCTTTTGTCAAGCCCATAAATGACCATTCAAGTGGTAGTTTCAGACATCTTAGTTCAAAACCAACAAGTGGTAGTTTCATATGACATGGATTTAACCTCTTAAAGGAACATTGTATATGACAAAGATTCCTTCATTTAAGAGAAATCACCTTCTTTAGGTTGTGAAGCATTTTATCTATGACAAAATCATGAAGTGTGACATTGTGATAGGTAGTCGGTTGTTTAGTCATGTTGTAAGATTTTGGAGGCACACTAAATTCATCCCTCCTTTCATATACATTAGGTTGAGTGGGAATCAATGTGTACTCCTTTCTTGTATTATACTTTATTTTAAACCAACACCAATATCCATGTTGATTCGAATCCAATGTGGTCTTTGTGGGTTACTCCTTTGAATAAAGAAGATGGCCTTCCCAACCTTGAGAAATAGGTACAAAAGAAAAATGGGAATGAGGGAACTCCTTCCCTTGAGGTCAATGTACAAAGGGAGAATGCTTTGGATTCCACTAAATGAAGATAACAACCTTGGGATGCTCAAAAATAGGATCAGGTTTCTTGTGAGGACAATCTTGCATGAGATGATCTTGGGACTCACATGAAAAACACACTTTGGGAAAATTTGGAAATTTTATAAATGATTGGAAAGCTTCTTCTATGGTTAACAATGTAATATATCGAGGAAGCTTTCTTAAGGTCCAATATTGCTCACCAAAACATATTACAATACTAATAAAATATTATGGAATGTTTTAGCTAGTAAGCATTGTATGAAGAAATTATTTTTCATAATATCCTTGAATTAATAATTAGTAAGGTTCTTCTCAAATTTTGCATAATGTGCATGATTTCTAAAATGCCTGGATCAATGATGGTTAACCTTTATTCAACTTTATTTTAAAGGCTTTCACCATCTCACATTATAATTTCCCCTACATGGCATTGAAATTGGAAAAGAAACCTGAAAAGAAACATATTATTCACACATCACTATTACACTGGATATTTTGTTTCGTCACTCATTTTCATTCATTAATTCAAAGGTCATCGATTTGAAAGAATAGAGTTTGTCTCACATCCATTTTTCTTGGTTACTAGTTTACATGTTTCCATTATGTAAAAGTAGATTTTTCTATTACAAGAATTCATTGACAGTTAACAATGTATTTGTGGGATGACGGGTTGGTGAGATTATGTACATGTGTATTTTTTATCAATGGATTAGAGTGTTAGTGGCTTCAAATACTTTATTATGTTATCATCTCCCACTTGAAAAAGTCTTCTTACTTAGCCTATTCAAAATTCAAAATTCTCACTTCTCACCTACTCCCCCTAGAAATTTGTTATCCTTTGGAATACCCTAATAAGCCACATACTTTTCTGTTACTTGAGATAATTGAGGAACAATGCCAACATGTGTAATGTTCGTGGTATTTGTGTCTGTATTTATTTGTAAATCATGTATATATTTAATTAACAACATAAAATGTTACATAGCACTGCAATGGAGTAGAAAATGACATCATATTATTTAAGAATAAGAAACCCCGTCGTATGAATAATAAATTCTTAATAAAACTACAATTCTTACATTATTATCATAACACCATACAAAATGGGTAAGTGTTTAAAAATAAAAAATAATATCTAGTTTTATAGAGATATAAAATTCCTCTTTGAAAATTTTTCTAATATACAAATTGCAACTTTTATCACGATTTATCGCTTGAGTTGCTTTCATGGTTCAAGTTAAGTGCATGCCTTGATTCTTGTCCTCTTCTTCAATATGCAAACATAGACATAAAATGTAGTTGTGAGTGTATCAACATTTACAATACAATATACTTACTAATCTTTGTGTTTTTTACTAATACAACATTATTGGTCTAGGTATACATGATTCACATGATTTCTTCTTTTGCGGGGTAGAAATTGATTGCGTACAATCCTAGTCATTACTTCATGAACAATACACAATGTTTTGAATATTTTCTTCATGTTAGTTACTATCAATTATTTTTTGGCTACACTTTATATTTGATTTCATATGATTTGTTTACTTTTTTTTTGTAACGTTGTAAAATTCTATTAATCTACGAGAACAAAGTTTACAAAAATTTCCCTGACTGGAGGAGGTCTCAGGTGGTGAAACCACCACCCAATCCTCTAAAAAATGGAGGGCCTTCTGAGAAAACTATTATAGAAAATGTTCAAGATTGTAAGGCAGTCATAGTGGCCAGTATGTAACATAATTACAGAGTTCTTTTTCAAAAATAGACAGAGAGATAACCAAACTAGACATTGATAACAAAAAAACCTAAAACGACAGTCCGTTTTTTAAGACATTCTGTGCATGCTTCAAGAGGGGGTTTTCCTCAATGATGGGGCATCCTCGTCCTTCCTCATGCAAAATGCTGGTAGTGTTGGCAGTGGTCACTAATGCTGTTTGTGTAGGTTGAGTGCTCGGGCCATCAACTTCCTTCACTCGTTTGAACAGAGGTTCCAAGGTGGTAGGAATGGGGAAAGGAGGGACATGTACCAGCTGTGGTGCGGAAACCGAGCTGGCATACTGAGACCTGCCCCTTGTTGCACTCCCACTACCATCATCCATGTGGCCATTCTTCCTAGGCTTTCCTGCCATGCAATTCCAGGCGAAGGTGTTGTCCAAACTGGTGAGTTGTGCATTCATTTCCATTATCTTCGCTTTCACAGCAATAAATTTGTCACACGCTTCCGACCAATTGCTGAGAATATATTCCACTATATTTCCCAGCATGTTTTTAACAAGCCAGTAATGGTTGATTTGGCTCCCTCCCTGCCCGATTGCGAGCCACCGGTTCAACACCCTGCCTTCCCAATCATCTATGAGGATACAAACCGGTTTTGTGCTATGGTTTTCATAGCCTTCTTCCATTTGCAAACTAAACCCCCTTTGGGATTTCCCTCTACTTGTGTTGGAACGACAAGGCGTTCCTCTTTTCCTAGACATGGTTGTCAGCTAAATGCTTGGGCGTTGCAGGGAGGGTTGAACGCTGCATAAAGAGGGAGCGAAATGGTGGGTGCTTCCCACGCTGCAAAAACTTGCAATACAACCGTTGCATTGAAAACTAACAGACCAATGGAGAATTCCAAGTAGGATCAGAAGAGCGCACCCACTCCCAACGCCACCCTTAGGATGAGACCAAGCTTCAATTCACGCAACGCATCCAACTATTCGAGACAGAGAATTACAGAACCCAGCGAAGACAATACCGTAATAATCCATGGCGATGTGCTTTAAATCGCCACCCTGAACGAACCCTAGCCTTGTACCAAACTGCATTAAACTCATCTGATCCACCATGAATGCACAGAAGGAGGACATGATGTCTCCAACCTACGTCGCGGTCTTGGAAATGACGACCTTCTCCCTCCACAAGCGAGAACAAGATATGGAAGCCATGGTGGTGGGACTGATGGACATTCTTTCTGCATGCAGGGTGCCACGCGTAGGGCTCTCGAACCTAGGCATTGCGCACCAACGGTTGGTATCACTGGCACCCACATTCGGGGATATGATTTGTTTACATTATAACAAGATTCATATACAATTAGAAGTTTCTTGTTATACTAATTATTGAAAAGGGGGTAGAAAACAACATCGCTACGTACAAACTCCTCTAGTACCTTTTGATACACAAGTATATACTCACTACCCAAATTCAGTCCAATCTTAATCAAGCATTCCAATTCCTTTTCATTGTACATAAGCACTCATAGAAAACATACTTTTTTTTTGTAACTTAATTATAATATTAAAGTCTAAACAAATATGGAACTAGTAAAGAAAATGTTGTAATACACCATGAATTAATAATTTATTATTAATTATGTTGAAAAATACTTTAACTATTATTTAATTATTTTTGACAGAAAATTCAAGAATAAAACATTTTGTAATAAAACATTTTTATTTAATAAAATATGTTGAAGGGGAACAAAGTTAGATTTAGCTTTTAAAGAGTGTTTGCTGACCCACAAGAGGAAAATACATGTGGCTGAATCCACTGAGTCAAAACTCAAGATGGAGGAGGCATCATCCCCAAAAATCAAGTCACAACTCCTAGTTGAGTGCATAGGCACAATACTATATATTAGTATGTCCATGAGAAACATGAGGCTAGCATTGGACGAGGATTAAATCTGAGAATGTAAGAGATGGCACATTGAAGGATTTTTGCTCTTGTGGTTCAATGAGCATGCTCGGGGGTTCTTGAGCAAGTAGCTTGGCTGCTCTGGGAGTTGGTTGGGAGGAACAACTTCTCCACTTTTGTTTTCCTAGCATTGGTGTCAGGTTCTTATCTTATGCGTCAACTAGATATATATTAAATCTGAGATTGTTGTTAGTAGGAAGGATGCATCTAATCTGTGTTTCCTAGGCATTTAGCTGCATCGACATAGTCTCTGTATAACTATCATGCTTAATATGTGTATATTAAATATTGCACTCTGGAAATCAAATTTTTATCTAGATAGGATTATATTGTCAAATTCATTCTATCCCTTTTTCTTATGCTATCGAGTTAGTAAATCAACTATGTTAGTTATCGAAACTATAATTATGCATTCAAAGTACAAACCTTAGTATTTCTCTTATCTAGAAATTATTCAGTCTTAAGAATTTTTTTATGTACAGATCAGATATGCTACAACTAATATTCTTCAATTATAATTAACCATCTATTGGATCTAGGTAGTTAATATTTTAATATTAAAATCCTATAGAATGAACCTAGGCTATTTTATTTATATATATCTTAGAAAACAGATCCATACAGATCGAAGAATTATTCCTAAAGTAACATAACAATCCTGAATTATAAGTTAAACTCTAGGCGAAGATCCCCAATGTGTATTCCAACATTTATGTAAACCTTCAAATGCATTACTGTTATCATATACATAGAAATAGTCAAAGTAACTCATGAACATATCTCTCAATCAACATAGCGAAATTACAGATACATGAATCCCAATCGAATCTAAATAAAATCACATGTTAACCTACATTACAGAGATCGTGGGATCAAATCCCTTTAAAGTAATAACTTTATTTACAGTCCAATTGAGTTAACCTAGCCCTTGGCTAAAAAATTAATTACACTAATTGCTGTCATAAGAATATACCACAGAAAGAACAAGATTAACTTTCTAACCATCCTACCTCGATCTCTTAATGAGAATCAAGATCTACATTGGTAATAGACTACAAATGCATTTAAAGCAAGAAGAAATATTATAAGTCTATGATGACTGCCAAGATGGTTCACATATGGTAAAGAAAAACTCATTCAATTAAAAATCAAATTGCAGGTATAACCATCAACTACACTACAGATCACATCATTTAAATTATTGCTTAAATCAAACATTTTGCTTGTAATCCCATGCCAAATGGCCACCACCACAATAAAACAAGAGATTCACACAGTTGCAGACCCTACGAGGAATAATAAAACTCATAAGTAACTAGAACAAGTATAATATGGTCGTAAGACCATTTTAAATGGATACCATTCGTTACGTGGAGTTTAAATGCATAATATATATAGAAATCACCACCACGATGTTACCAAACAAAAACAACATTTAATTTATTACATCAACCACTATCTTCATGGTCGTAAGACCATCGAGGATGGTTTCCTTTGAATTAAAACACATATTCCATAGGCTAAAACCCTAAGAACAAACAATTATTTATTTTACTCAATAACTTATATAGAAGTGGTTGTAAGTCCATCACGGATGGATTCCACATTCATCAACTAAAACCATTAATACAAATGGTAATGGAATGGGAATAAGTCCATCAGAGATGGAACCCAAAATCCATGCATAAATACTTTAAAAAAACACTACAAGATACTCAAAGCATTGTCGATGCAATACATGCGAGTCCATATAGAGTGAACCCCGAGGGTTGTAATACAAACATAGAGAACCAATAAAAAGAAAATTATCTTAGTTATAGTGGTGGCCACACCCACGACCCAAGATTTTGCCTAGATTTACCTGAAACCAACAGACATGGTATAAGTCTGTATGTATTAACCGAATCTTAAAAGAAACTGTTAAAAAGAAATGTTTTTAAAAGTTGAACAAGTAACCCGGGCGTTTAAAAACGCAGGCCTGGGAGGAGATGACCTTGTCACGTCCCTCTCCAGTGCCTGCAACTTGCACAAATTACTAGCTTCAGTAAGTTTCAAAGGTCGGAAAGATAATAACAAAAAGAAATGTATTTTAACAATGATAAACCATTACCTTGGCATTTGGTAGCAAGGGTCGGGGGTCAGCTCCTCTGGAGTACCCTTATCCCTCCACAACCTACAATCATTAAAAGGTATCAGTAAACCCTAAAAACTAATCACTGCAAATGAAATAAAATGCAGAGTTATAGTACCAAGTCTTTGCTCACCTGTTAGAACATATTGTTCGCATGGTAGCAGAGTTGGTAGGCTCATTGAAGCTTCGACATTGAAAGGCAGACAGACAAGGAGGCGTTGGGAACTAGTTCACCTCAGAAAGAACTAGGCAAGCTGTTAACGCAGTGAAAACAAAGCAGATTTCATGCACCAGGCATGCCAATAATGCAATAAAACCAAAGCAAGAATCAAACATAGAATATCTTGGCCCTAAACTGGCCTCCGACTAAACAACATCACCAAATGAGATCTCGGACAGAGTAAAGGATCTTTTACAAAAAAACCTACAAAACCATAAGATCTCACCATCTAGGTGTAAGGACGATATTTACTCTCGTGTCACCTCGGGAGCCTGGTTGCGCTGCCAACTCACAGCCAGGACAAATTGTAAGATCAAACAGAGTACCACTTTAATGCATGGTCAAATCATTACAAGGCCTAATCATTGCAAAATCCAAACCTTGGAACATACACAAATTCGAACCGTATAACATATGCCATGGAACCTTGGAGCATAAAAAACCATATGGCGAGAATACTGGCGGATGTAATTTTCGAACCTATGCCAAGGAACCCCATCTCCATTATCTAAACCTTACATCACACATGTCTTTCAAAAATTGCAAACCTTGTTATGAAGTTCAAGATTTCTATTCTTATGGAAACCTTACATCTTTTCTACCACTCACGTAGGCTATGGCAAGGCCTTGGGATCTAAACCTACAGGATTTAGGGTCAAAACCAAGACCCTATACCTTGCACTTTTATTTGAAGCACTTAGGATTTTTAGAAACAGAACTTTATTACAACAATATTGGGAGACAAGACTAGGACAAAGTCTTCCCAATATTTAGGGCTGACATGCCCTAGTAAAACTAATATAATAAAAACAAGGAAATGTAAACATGTTGGTCGTCTGGGAAGACCCGGGTTTACTATAATGAACCAACAACTCCCCTAGCTCACTGGCCCTTTCGGCGACAGACCGCGGAGCGGCCTGAAGTCTCACCCGAAGTGATCCTAATGGGTTGGTCGAGGACTCAAGTGTCTCGACCAGGTTCTGTATGGCATCCTATGTGCGTCTCGCAGCCCTTCTTAACTCGCGAGACCGCTCTTTCCTTTCTTCAATGCGATGTGCAGTTTTCCTCTTTCTTGCGATGACTCCAACCTTTTATCGCATCGCCGCGTCCTGGGCAACACCTATCTCTCTCCTATGCTTACTCCTCAACCCACGGTATCGCGCACCGTAGCTCCTCTGCTGGTGCGATATCGCGTCCCTGCGATATCCTACCGCTGCGGCTTAGCACACCCAGTGTCACTTGTGTTTACCCTATAGGACTCAATACTCAAGGTTGTTTATACTGCGACTCTTAACTGTCTTAAGGGAAACTTAGACAGGCTCTTATACAGAATGCTTAAAGACTTCAGCTTTCATTTATCCTGTTATTATGCTATGAACTGAATAACATACATATACATATATTTACTGTAAGCAAAGTTCATGTAAATAATGACAGATATAACAAGCAAATACAATCACATGAATCAGACACATAACACTCAGATTTTACGTGGTTCACTTCCAGGGTGGAAGTTACGTCCACAGAACTGTGTTTCTATATTATAACTTGAGAGAGGTACACAGTTCTGTTGCACTGCATATGCAACTAGAGATCTTCTGGGTAACTCCGCACTCATCCTGGAGCCCTTCTCTCCTAGATCTCTTCTCTATCTCTATATTGCCTTATTACAATATACTCTCACTCTCTCTCTCTCTCTCTGTCAATCCATGCGGATTGTTACAATACAAAATAACAGTAAGCTAACAGACTACTGATAATCTGACTAGCTGGATGGCCTAAAATGCCCAAAATGCCAACCTTTTATAATACAAATTACATCCCTTTATAGGCGGCCCGAAGGTCTCGCCTTTACAACACTGTGGGCCTGTCCCAATAGTAACCCAAACCCTAACTAGTGACAGTCGGCGTATCTGTACTTGGGGTAGCCGCTTTCCGTCACACCACTACTCTCTGCAGTCTTCCATGCTTCCTGGAACTGACCATGGGTACTATGCACCGCTTCCCATATTTTGTCCTTTGTCTTCAATACCTTGGCCTCGTTGCTCCTTTTTCTTTATGAGGGTAGTTGAGCCCTCCTGTCTTCGTTGCTGCCTTCAATGCAGTGGTTGAGCTCTCTCTTCTCGGCCGCTCAGGTACTGTCGTCTTCTTTGACTTCTCTGTTTCAACAGTCACGGTTTTCGACTCTACTCTGCAGCTAGAAACATGCTACGGCGTCGTAGCTTCACCTTATCTCTTCGTCTTCACCAAACTGTCTATCCGCCAAAATGGCAGCTTTTCCTGTAGCTGCGGGACCTTGCTCCAACAGTCCCCTAACACTTACTTGTGGCTCGTCCCCGAGCCACTACCAACAGGCTTCTCCTGTTGTAGCTTCTCCTTGGTTTCCTGGGAAGTGCACTGAAGCTTGTCCCGAAGTCCCGCGACTTCGTTCTACATAGCTGCGACACGCTCTTTGTAGTTTATGTAACTTAGTTCATTGGGCTCTCTTATCTTTCCTTCCCTTAGTCATGCTCTCGCTCTCGTCGCTTGCGAGACCTTTTTAAGGATCTCCAGGTCTTGAGAAGTCTTCCACATATATCCTTTCCTCTTTATCTGGGTTAGAAATTTTATCTCAAGGAAAATCTATATCTTCCAGCCTTCTCAACATTTCATTCAGTCTGGATCCTACTTATGCGAAAGGTATACAAACCAGGAATTCCCTTCCGAGAACAAGCCTCTGTCTGCATCTTGAAGTTCTGCTTGTTCAGTTTGTTTTCCCTTTCACTTTTCTTCTCAGCAACTCGCTCCAGGTATTCACGCTGCTTGGGTTCCGCGTATTTTCATTCCTGACCTTTGGAACCGCTTGTTCTTCTCTTAGCTGATGAGAGAGGTCGTCTCCCTTCTCCCGTTGCTTTCTTTTTCTCATTTTTACTTTCTTCCTAGCGGGAGATTTCTTCTCATCATTTCGCTGCTCTGCTTTCTTATCTTCATTGATCGACTCAGCTTTCTTATTTTCTTCAGCAGAGACTTTGAGTACATCTTCTACATCCTGCACTTGATTCCTCATCCTTGGAAATTGTCTTACCTGTGATATTCCTAATTTCACAACCCTGGGCGGCGTCGTCATAGCGGACATACAGCCACCATGCTCGAAGTGTCTCAGACTGTCTTCTATAGGTTCCTCCTCAGGCAGAACCCACTCGGTGTTATACTTTGGATTGGCAATGGCTGCAAACTCTGGAAATTACAGCACTCTGTAATGAAATTAGCTCTAGACAGGGGAAACTTAACACTGCACTCTATAGCTCTCGGCTCTTTGCAAAAGTAACCCTCCCGACTGAATAATTTCTGCTTTTATACTGAAGGCGGTAATCCTGGACGCAACGGTCATCTAGACTGAACCTGTCGGTCGTATTAAATATTGCTTGGACGAGACCACACCCGTCATTCCGTTCCTCAATAAATGTTGAAATCCGATCAATTTTCCTCGAAACGTGTTTGTGCAGGCGCCAGTCTCGTCGAAGATTTTCCAAATCTGGAAAAATTGATTATGTCGTGCCAAATCTACGGTAAGGTATACCGGTCATTTCCTCATTAACTACCTGTCAGACGGTGACTTGACTAGCCCTCTGTCTCATTGCAACTAGGTACATGGCACGGAGAAACATCGCGCTGCTGCGATGCAACACCGCATCACTTGCTCAAAACAAACTTACACGTGTCTTTTTTTTTTTTTTTTTTGAAATTTTTTTCAAAATGAACCGTCCTTATGCGATTCCTATACTTAGAATACTTGCCGGTGTAGACTAATTCCCGGTGCGATGCCTCCTTTCAACTACACTATACATCTGCACCTTCCGCGACTCTGAATTAGGGTTGAGAGGTGGAGTGGCTATCACTATAAAGCTTAAGCCTACTTCCATTGATCATCGTGGGAAGAAGCTCCCCATTCAGTTTGCTAAGCTGAACGGCTCCTCCCTCTGTGACTTGTTGTATCTAATACGGCCCCAACCAATGTGTCTTGAACTTCCCTGGAAACTTAAGAAATTTACTGTCATAGAGGAGTACTAGGTCTCCAATCTGAAGAGTCTTACTCTTAATGTGCCTGTCATGCCAAGCTTTTTCTCGTGCCTTCTGCACTTTCTGATGGAATCCAGCGATGAATCTGTCTTCCTCTAAGGCAAGCAGCTGCGCTAGCCTCTCATGCACCGTGTCTGTATCATCCATTTCAGTGATCTGAGCAATTCTTAAACTGGGAAGGATATACTCCATAGGCATAACAGCCTCCTGTCCATACACCAAGCTGAAAGGTGTGTGTCCTGTAAGTTTCTTGCATGTGGTCCTATATGCCCATAATACAACATTAACTCTGAGGTCCCAATCATTCCTTTGGCTGTTGCATATCTTAGTAAGAGCATTTTCTAAAATCTTGTTAAAGGCCTCCACCGTACCATTAGCTTACGGGTGGTAGGGAGTGCTCTTATGATGCTGTATCTGAAATTCTTCTGTCAAGGCCTCAATGGTGCGATTCAAGAAGTGTGTGCCTTGATCGCTCATCAAAATTACTGGGCATCCAAATCTAGTGATGATGTTTTCAAAAATGAACTGTGCGGCTGTAGTAGCATCACAGTTTCTTACTGCTTTGGCCGCTGCCCACCTGGTGAGGTACTCTGTTCCAGTGATGATATATCTCGCACCAGTTTGTTTTCCCGGTGGGTTGATAGGACCCACAAAATCTATCACCCACTTGTCAAATGCGCACAACGTAACCTGCGGTCGCAGCGGCATTTCATCTCTCCGTGAGGGTTTTCCTACCCTCTGGCAGATACCGCAACATCTGCAAAAGTCCTTAGTGTCTTTGTGTAACGTGGGACACCATAATCCTGCGGTCAGGATTTTCTGCACAGTCAGCTTTCCTGCGAAATGACCTCCTGCGGTACCTGAATGTGCTTCTCTGATAATAGCCTCTTTTTCATGCGGCATCACACATCTGCGCATGACTTCATCTGGACCTAACTTGTATAGCTGTCCTGCGATCAGGGTGAAGTCTGCTACTTTAACAACCAACTGCCTCTTTTGATGCTTGGTAAACTCCTCAGGTGCCCTTCCTGTAGTGAGAAAGTGAATGATATCAGCATAGTACTCATCTGCGATCTGAATAGAAAACAATTGTGCATCTGGCAAATTGTCCTCTAGATTACTTGGCTCTTCTCCTGAGTCTATTCGTGATAGATGGTCAGGTCCAGCATTCAATCTTCCTGGTTTGACAATGATTTTAAAATCATACTCCTGAAAGAGGAGTAACCATCTGCATATTCTTCCCCCTAACACTGGCTTATTGACCAGATACTTCAATGCGGAATGGTCAGTAAACATCTTGAACGAGGCACCCAACAAGTAGTGCCTGAACTTCTGTAGCGCGTACACCATAGCTAAGCCTTCCCTTTCTGTCGTGGTGTAGTTCTTTTCTTAACTCAAAAAAAGGAAAAAAGAACAAGAGATGACAAGTGAAAGCAGTGACGATAACAAAAGGAAAAATAAATACAGACCCTATGAGGAAATTTCTAGGAGTTTAATAAAATTAAACCACCAATGTTTAATGGGGAAATTGAGAAAGGCGAAGAGGCGGAAGCCTGATTGTCAGGAATGAACAAGCATTTCCAAATATACAACTACTCTAACTAATAAAGGCTAAAATGGCCATCTATAATATGACTAGAAAGGAAAATATATGGTGGAAGGATATAAAGAATGTCAAGGGAATAAAATAAATATATGTAACTTGGAAGACATTTAAAAAGATTTTTAATAGAAAATACTTATCAAAACAATACTATAAAGAAAAGGCCAAATAATTTTATGAATTAAGGAAGCCATGACTATATTGAAGGAACTTTGCAATAAGTTTCTAAGCTTGCTTCATTATGTACCTTACATAATTGATGAAAAGTTGAAAATTCAATGGTTTATCAATTGTTTCCCTATCATGTTCAAAGAACAGATTGAGTATGGAAATCCAAAGACGCTAGAGGAAGCGATGAGGAAGGAAAACTTCTGCTATGACCAAAATAAGAATAAGAGAGAAGTTGTACCAGCTTGGAAAAATAAATGACAAAATAATTTTGATCCAAGAAAGAAACAAAACAAATTTCACAAAAACACAAGGAATAACTATAGGGGGTATCAAGGTAATAACTACAAAAATTTTAAACCCCAAAATTCTGCAGCAAAATAACCTTCTATTGTTCTTAACAAGAACCCAACACAAAAAGAACCTATAAAATGTTGGGAGTGTGGAGGGCCACATTAATTTAAATACTGCCTAGTAAGAAATAAGAATTTTAATGTTCATTCCATCCAGAAAGTAGTTACAGTTGGGGACATGTTAAGGAGCATGCCCAGAATTTGCGTTGCAATGGAAAAACAATAATTAGATCATCAGACTTCTATGGTTGAAATAGAAGGTATGATAAACAATCAACTTATTTCTATTTTTATTGATCCAGGTGCAATTCCAAGTTATATATAACCTAGAATAGTTGAATTATGTAAATTAGTACCATAAAAGTTTGATAAGTCGTGGCTAGTACAATTAGCAACCGATACAAAACGGAAAGTCACTAGTCTTGTTAAGAATTGTAAATTAATGATGAATGATTTCGTTACACATGTTGATTTAAATATTCTTCCTTTAGGTTCTTATTTGTTAATAGGAATGGATTGGCTAGAAAAACATAAAGTAGTGTTAAACTGTTTCAACAAAACCTTTACATGTACTGATGATAATGGAAACAATGTAAAAGTAAAAGGGATCCCTAGGAAGGTCACAATCAGAGAAATATATGTGTTACAAGTAAAAATATTAGTAAGAAAATGATGTAAAGTTTTTTCTGTCTATATAATGAATGATAATGAAAATGGCAATAAACTTAAACTAGAAGTCATACCAGTCTTGAAGGAGTTTGAAGACATCTTTCCCGAAGAAGTCGTTGGACTTCCTATGAAAAGAGACATTGAATTCACGATCGATCTGATACCCGGAGAAGGACCAGCATTGAGAACTCCTTACCAAATGAACATAATAGAACTTATAGAGCTCAAATATCAACTACAAGAATTAATTGACAAAGATTACATTCGACTTAGTGTCTCTCCTTGGGGAGCACTGGTCTTATTTCTGAATAAGAAGGACAGAACCTTAAGATTATGTATAGAATACCATCAGTTAAATAAAATGACCATTAAGAACCGACACCCGCTACCTCAGATAGATTATCTATTCAACCAATTTCGTAAAACAACTATCTTTTCAAAGATAGACTTAAGGTCTGGTTACCATCAAGTACAAATAAAAGATGAGGATATCTTTAAAACTGCATTTAGGACCCACTATGGTCACTACGAGTTTGTCGTAATTCCTTTTGGGTTGACAAACGCACTTGCTTCATTCATGTGTTTAATGAACACCATCCTAAGTAACTACCTAGATAATTTTGTGGTTTTCTTCATCGATGACATACTAATCTACTCTAAGAACGAACAAGAACATAAGGAACATTTAAACATAATTCTTCAAGTACTAAGAGAACAAGAGCTTTACACAAAGTTTAGTAAATGTGATTTCTTTAAATATAAGATTCAATACCTCGAACACGTAGTGTCCAAGGATGGAATCTCTGTCGATCTCGATAAAATAAAGGCCATCACTAAATGGTCGGTTCCTAAAAACGTAACCAACATCATATCATGTATGGGGATTATTGGATACTACCAGAAGTTTATCGAAGGTTTTTCTAAGATTTCCTACCCCATAACTTCATTATAGAAGAAAGGTAAAAAGTTTGAATGGAATGATGGAAAGATTTAATAAACTAAAAAATCTATTAACTATCGTCCCTATCCTAAAGATTATTGATCCATTCAAGGATTTTGTCGTATGTACCGAAGCTTGCAAGGAAGGGCTAGGCGTAGTTTTAATGCAAGAAAACTATGTCGTGGCATATGAATCTAGGAAATTAAAAGAACATGAGAAGAAATATGCGACGCACGATTTAGAACTTGTTGCCATAATTCACGCCTTAAAAATGTGGTGACATTACCTAAGTGGAAGGAAATTATTGCTTATGTCAGATAACATAAGTCTTAAATATTTATTTGATCAACAAAATTTGAATGCGAGACATACTCCTTTTTAAGCAAATATGATTTTGAAATCAAACACATAAAAGGAAAATAAAACGAAGTAGCTGATGCTCTAAGTCGACATGAAAAATTATTGTTTTCCAGCAACAACTATGAATCCGATCTAGGAAATCAGATCCTAAGTGTTGAAAATTTTGATAGGGAATATCAGATTTTAAAAGAAAAGACTGCTAAAAATGAAAAAAAATCAAGTAAAAACAGTTCTCAGCCTAAACAAACAAGGACTGTTGCTGCATAAAAATAGGTTGTACATACCAAACATAGTAGAAATTAAACTTACAGTTATGAATGAGCTCCATAATCAACTGTATTCAGGAAATCCTGGATACCAGAAAATGATCACCATGATAAGAAAATATTACTTTTGGCCAAACATGAATAAAGAAGTGGCAGAATACTTAGCTCGATGTCTAGAATGTTAGCAAGTTAAGGCATAACATCAACATCTAGCAGGATTGTTGCAGCCACTACCCATTCTAGAATGGAAGTGGAAAACAATTAGTATGGGTTTTATAAGAGGCATATCGAAGAATTTCCAACAACATGATTCAATCATGGTAGTAGTCGACAAATTAAGTAAGGCTGCTCATTTTATTCCTGTTAAATCTATCTATAAAGTTGTTAACATTGTAGATAGTTTCATGAAATAAATATTCAGGTTACATGGTGTATTGAAAGTAATAGTCTTAGACAGAGACGCAAAACTTGTAGGTAACTTCTGGAAAGCTTTGTCTAAAGGTTTAGGAACACAGTTGAATTTTAGTACTGCATATCATCCACAAACAAATGGGCATACTGAAAGAGTAGATCAATTCTTAGAGGACATGGTAAGGATGTATGTCATGGAAAAACCAGGTAAGTGGGAAGACTACCTACACTTAGTAGAATTTGTTTATAATAATAATTTTTAAGTTTTTGCAGGTATAAGTCCTTTTGAAATATTATATGGATGCAAGTGTAATACTCCAATTTCATGGAGCAGTCTGGTTGATAGATTAATGTTAGGACCTGATTTATTAAAATATATGGAACTAACCGTGAAACATGTACAAAAAAACTTAAAGGCTTCCCAAGACAGGCATAAAATTTATGTTGATTTAAAAATAAATCTTACAGATTTCCAGGTGGGTGATCATGTGTACATAAAGGTAAATTCCAAGAAAATTTCCTTGAGATTGAGGAAGTATTCAAAATTGGCACCCAGGTATTGTAGGCCATTTGAAAATTTAGCTAAAGTAGGGTTGGTTGTGTACTAGTTAACCCTACCACCCAATATTAAAGTGCATAATGTGTTTCACGTTTCTATTTTAAAATGATATGTCCATGGTGTTTCTTAAGTGATTGACTGGAATGTAATCCAGGAAGAACCCAAAGGAGAGTTACAAGTGGGACCAAAGCGCATTCTCGATAGGAGAGAACTTTAATATGGAACCGTACCATCGGACAAGTCAAGGTGCAATGGAAGCACCTTAGTACAAAAGAATCTACTTGGGAGATGGACAGTAATATGCAGGAGGAATATCCAGACTTATTCCAAGAGAATGAAATGGAAGAATAAAACAAGAAAAATTTTAACACCGAGGATGATGTTATCCTTTAAGGGGAGGTGTATGTAATACACCATGAATTAATAATTTATTATTAATTATGCTGAAAAATACTTTAACTATTACTTTGTTATTTTATATTTTTGACACAAAAGTCAAGAATAAAACATTTTTATTTAATAAAATATGTTGAAGGGGAACAAAGGTGGATATAGCTATTAAAGAGTGTTTGATGACCCACAAGAGGAAAATACATGTGGTTGAATCCACTGAGCTAGAACTCAAGATGCAGAAGGCATCATCCCCAAAATTCAGGTCACAACTTCTAGTTGAGTTCCAAATAGAAGGAGGTTCATAAATGAACAAGTCCTATGCAAAATACTATATATTAGTATGTCCATGAGTAGTAGGAGGTTAACATTGGATGGGGATTAAATATGAGAATGGAAGAGATGGAACATTGAAGGATTTTTGCTCTCATTGTTCAGTGAATGGGCTTGGGGGTTCTAGAGCAAGTAGCTTGGCTTCTCTAGGAGTTGGTTGGGAGGAACAACTTCTCCACTTTTGTTTTCCCGGCATTGGTGCCAAGTTCTTATGTTATGCATCAACTAGGTATCTATTAAATATGATATTTTTGTTAGTAGGAAGGATGCATATTTTTCCTAGGCATTTAGCTGCATCGACATAGTCTCTGTATAACTATCATGCTTAATCTGTATTTGTTAAATATTGCACTCTGGAGACCGAATTTTTATCTAGATAGGCTTATATTGTCAAATTCATTCTATCCCTTTTTATTATGCTATCAAGTTATCGAGTTAGTAAATCAACTATGTTAGTTATAGAAACTATAATTATGCAGTCAAAGTACAAACCTTAGTATTTCTCTTATCTATAAATTCTTCAATTTTAAGAATTTGTTTATGTACAGATCAGATCTGCTACGACTAATATTCTTCAATTATAATTAACCATCTATTAGATCTAGGTATTTAATCTTTTAATATTAAATTCCTACAGAACAAACCTAGGGTATTTTGTTTATATATATCCTAAAAAATAGATCCATACAGATCGAAGAACTATTCCTAAAGTAACATCACAATCCTGGATTATAAGTTAAACTCCAGGCGAAGATCCCCAATGTGTATTCCGGCATTTATGTAAACCTTCAAATGCATCACTGTTATCATATACACAGTAATAATCAAAATAAATCATTAATATATCTCTCAATCAACATAGAGAAATTACAGATACATGAATCCTAATCAAATCTAAATCAAATCACATGTTAACCTACATTACAGAGATTGTGGGATCGAAACCCTTTAAAGTAATAACTTTATTTACAGTCTAATTGAGTTAACACAACCCTTGGCCAAACAATTAATTACAGTAATCGTTGTTGTAAGAATATACTACAGAAAGAACAAGATTGACTTTCTAACCATCCTACCCTGATCTCTTAATGAGAATCGAGATTTATGTTGGTAATAGAGTACAAATGCATTTAAATCAAGAAGAAAGATTATAAGTCTATGATGACCACCAAGACAGTTCACATATAGTAAAGTGAATCTCATTCAATTACAAATCAAATCCCAGGTATAAACATCAACTACACTACATATCACATCATTTATATTATTGTTTAAATCAAATGTTTTGGCTATAAGCCAATGCCAATGGCCGCCACCACAATATAACCAACTATTCACACAGTTGCAGACCCTATGGGGAATAATAAAACTCATAAGTACCTAGAACAAGTATAAGATGGTCGTAAGACCATTTTAATGGCTACCATTTGTTACGCGGAGTTTAAATCCATAATACAGATGGAAATCATCACCATGATGTTACCAAATAAAAACGACATTTTATTTATTACATCAAACACTATCTTCACGGTTGTAAGACCATCGAGGATGGATACCATTGAATTAAAACAAATATTCCACAGGCTGAAACCCTAAGCACAAACCATTATTTATTTTACCCAATAACTTATATAGAAGTGGCTATAAGTCCATCACGGATGGATTCCACATTCATCAACTAAAACCATTAATACAAACAATAATGGAATGGGAATAAGTCCATAAGAGACGTCACCCAAAAACCCTACATAAAGACTTTAAAAAAAACACTACAAGATACTCAAAGCATTGCCTAGGAAATGGTTGCGAGTCCATATAGAGTGAACCCCGAAGATTGTAATACAAACATAGAGAACCAGAAAAAAAGAAACTTATCTTAGTTATAGCGGTGTCCACACTCACGGCTGAAGCTTTTTATCCAGCTTTACCTGCAACCAACAGACAGGGTATTAGCATATATGTATTGAACGAATCCTAAAAGAAAATGTTAAAAATAAATGTTTTTAAAAGTTGAACAAGTTACCTGGGAATTTAAAAACATAGGCCTGGGAGGAGGTGACCCTTCCGCCTCCCTCTCCAGTGCCTTCAACCTACACAAATTGATAGCTTAAGTAAGTTTCATATGTTGGAAATATAATAAAAAAATGAAATGTATTTTAACAATGATAAGCCCTTACCTTGGAATTTGGCAATGAGGGCCATGGGTCGACTCCTTTGGAGTACCCTTATTCCTCCGCAACTTGCAACCATTAAAAGGTACCAATAAACCTTGAAAACTAATCATTGCAAACCAAATAAAATGCAGAGTTATAGTACCAAGTCTTTGCTCACCTGTTAGAATGGATTGTTCACATTGTAGCAGAGTTGGCAAGCTCGTCGAAGCTTCGACGTTGAAAGGAAGACATACAAGGAGGGATTGGGAACTGGTTCACCTTGGAAAGAACCAGACAAGTTGTTAGCACCATAAAAATGGAGCGGAGTTCATGCACCAGATATGCCAATAACACAGTAAAACCAAAGCAAGAATCAAACAAAGCAGAGCTCGACCCTAAACCGACCTCCGACCAAACAACACCACCAAATGAGAGCTCAGACACAGTAAAGGCTCTTTTACAAACCCTATGAAACCGTAAGATCTCACCATCCAGGTGTAAGGCTGAGATTTACTCTCGTGTCACCTAGGGGGCCTGGCTGCACTTCCAACTCGTAGCCAGGAAACGTTATAAGATCAAACATAGTACCACTTTAATGCAAGGCCAAATCATTGCAAAATCCAAACCTTGGAACATATACAAATTCCAACCGTATAACATATGTCGTGGAAACTTGGAGCATAAAAAAACATATGACAAGAATAGTGGTGGGTGTACTTTTCGAACCTATGCCGAGGAACCTCATCGCCATTATCTAAAACTTACATCACACATGCCTTTCAAACATTGCAAACCTTGGTATGAAGTTCAAGCTTTTTATTCTTATGGAAACTTTACATATTTTCTACCACGCACATAGGCTATGGTAAGGTCTTGTCCTTTAAACCTACAGGATTTAGGGTCAAAACCAAGACTCCTATACCTTGCGCTTAGGAATTAATTCCTTTCGCTTTTGTTTGAAGCACTTATGATTTTTAGAAACATAACTTTATTACAACAATATTGGGAGACAAGACTAGGACATAGTGTTCCCAATCTTTAGGGCTAACATGCCCTAGTAAAAATAATATAATAAAAACAAGGAACTATAAACATCACCTGGAGGGACATATTTGTATGTTTGGAAGGAGCTAGCCATCAAAGCCACCTTTTTTAAACTGGCATAACGGGTGGATAAATATTATTCACTTGCAGATTTAAAACATAAGCAACCTGCTAGTAATTGGCGTTAAAACAATGCATGTTTTTTTTGTTACGATTTTGAGGTGTGTTACAAATGAAAATATTAATTAAAACAATTGAGGTCAGCTCCCTTATTTCTTGTTGTCTTGTCTCATATTTGGAAGGAGTTCATTTTTTATGCCTTTTTTGCAACAAAAAAATCAATTGAAAATTAGTATTTCATGAAGAAAAAAAATGATTGCATAATCTTGTTGGTCATTGTTTTTGAGTTAGCTTTCCCATGCATCAATTATTTGTAATATTTTGACAATCTCATACTAATTTTTAGACAGATTTATTGACAAATCTTGAATATCATTTTTACTTCATATTATCATTTTAACCTTCATGAAAAAAAGGAATGTCAAAAACATCAAACAAATAACATGCAAATCATATTGTTGAATAAAACATATTTGGCCAAATTACTTATATGTTTCTCTGGAAACTCCTGTGTATTCTTATAAAAGTGTTTTCCTGGTTTCATTAAATTGTGCTTGAATAAACTAAGGACCAGTTGATCATGTTATATATATATATATATATTCAATTGTGGTTCACCTACCCCCAACGAGGTTTGCTACACCCATGGGAACAAGTCATAGGGGGCCCACTCGAAGGTGCCTCACTCCATTCGCTCTGATTACAGAGATAACTCGATGGGGACATCAAGTGAGGCCCTTATATAGAAATGTAGAGCCACCTAGGGATTTGACCCCGAGACCTTCTGCTCACAATTTACAACACTCAACCTCTTGAGCTATCCCACCAAGCTATATATATATATATATATATATATATATATATATATATATATATATATCNTACAATCACTTTTCAATCCTAAATAGGCTCACTACCTTATCTCATACATGAATTATTTCCTTCAAAAAGAGTATGCTTGAACTGTTTCAGAGCTGCATAATATTTACATAAAATTCCAATTTATCATGGTTTCATTACATCGTTCGTTCTTCTTCTACTGAAATTCATCTATCTCAGTATGACCTGGAACTAACAGTTGTGCGTTTTTTGATAGATCCTCATCCTCAACGTTCAATTCCCTGTAGACATGAGTTATAGAGAAGACCAAGAAGAATTTCAAAAGCCGTCTTATAGCTTGCAAGAGCTGCTGAAGATGAGGTGATTTAATTTGGATTTCCTTATTGACCCAATCCACCACCATTTTGGAGTCTCCATAAATGTGGAGGTTAGTGATTTTTTTTTAACAACCAATGCCAATACGGAATGCAAGGCTTCCATTTTTGCTTTGCTATTAGTACAATGTCCCGGTGCAAATTTATTCTGTAGCTTGTGATTTTCTGAAAGGTATATAACACCTCCATATCCTCCTAGAGGGGGGTCTCCTTGGTTAGCTCCATAGAAATATGTCCATGGAGTATCCTTGTTGATGAATGGTGGAACCAAGATCCTTGTCTTGAGTTTTTTCTTCTTTGGATTTGTGTTCCTTGATCCATTGCACAACAAGGGCCATCATTACTTCTTGAGAAATGTGTCGATTGTGAAAAATGGTTGTGTTGTGAGCCCACCAAATTCCATAAATGAAAGAGGCTGGGAAGGCATTGAAAAAACGTACCGAGCTGTTTGACCACCATTTGTAGCACCTCTGTTCCAAAGAGTTACCTTCATTTGCATCTTGTGTTTTAATCTCTTTGGAGGCTGAATTCCATACTATTTCTGCACAAGGATAGAAAAAAAACAAGTGAGAGCCTAATTCCTCATCTGAATGACATAAAATACACCATGTTGTTCCTTGCCATCCTCTTTTTTTGAGATTATCCCATGTTAATAGTTTGTTACTCAGGGATATCCATAAAGTGATCTTGGCATTTAGAGCGCCTTCGTTCTTTCAGACAGAGTACCACCACTATTTTATTTCTCCTTGGTAATATTATAAGGCATAATTATGGTAACAAAGCTTCACGAAGAACTCTCCTGTCACTGTGTTTTTTTACCAGACCAATATATCCTCCACCTTATCTTCTATTTTGATATAACATGTTTGTGATAGAGTGGTGAACGCCAACCATTCGCCCTTTAGGCTACCTTCCAAGCCTAGTTCGCTTGCACTCTTCCATTCTGTAATTCCTTTTATCAATGAAGTATGTGAACAAGCCTCATTGAGACCGGTTGTTCTAATTCTTTTGAGTTTTTATATTTTTGGACTGGAGATCTCGAAGCCTTCCCCCATACCTATCCAACGGTCCTCCCCTATCCAAAATTTCTTTCCATCCCCAATAGACCAGGAAAGTCAGTCTCCAATCTGAGGAAAGGCGAGGACAAAGGATTTCCACCCGATGGATCCATTTTTGTAAGACTTATCTGGCTTCCTTATCCATTCTATAATGGAAGAATTAGGGCAGTATTTAGAGATCAGGATTTTTCCCCAAAAGGAACTAGGAATTTGGATAAACCTCCAAAGGGATTTTGCGGCCAAGGATTGACATAAAAGAAAGGTGTTTTTAATACGCCAACCTCCAAGCTCTTTAAGGCTAGACACCATTTTCCACTTAACCAACATGATTCCCTCCGATTGTTTAATTTCAATCCACAAAAATGAGAAGAACTTCTTCTGAATCTTGTGAAGAATCCATTTTGGAATATAGGCTATTGAATCCCAGTAGATGATGATGCTTTGTAAGACTACTTTAAGGGGGACCAATCTTCCTCCTCTTGACATAAAATTGTTCACCAAACATCATTATTCGTCCTTCAATATTTTTATACAACTAGAACCACTCCTTAAAAGAATATGTGTTTGGTTTAAGAAGGAACCATAGATATTTAAAACCTCTAGAAAGAGGATTCAAAATGTAGGGGGGCTCTGTTACTAGCCTTATTTTCACCATTTCTGGGATCAAATTTTCTAAGAGAATGGACTCTTTTGCATTTATAAGCATCCATGTAGCCTTCTTCTAGAGTACCAATATCTGTTCACTCTCTCTAAAATTATCCAAGGTTCCTTCCCCCATCAACACCGGATCATCCACGAACAAGATATGTGACAATTCTTCAGAATTTGAGACCTTTATTCCTTTGTAGGATCCTGAGAATTTGCTAATATAAGGAATTAATCTGCTTAGAGCATCTATTATTATAAGGAAAATAAAGGGCCAGGGATAACGGACATCCCTGTATTAATCCTATTGAATGTATGAAAAATCTAGAGGGAGAACCATTGATAAGTACTGCAAAGGAGGCTGACTGAATACAACCCATTGTCCAGATAATTATATCCATTATAAGTCTAATCTGTAACAAAATAAATCTCATGAAGGATCAACTCACCCTGTCATAGGATTTTGAAAGGTCCAATTTTAGAATGAAATCTTTTTCTTTTGTTCTTGTTGATAGAGTGGTTAGCCTCATGAGTCAGGGAGATTGCATAATGGACCTGCCGGTTGAGAAGGAACCGGACCTGTTCTTTAGAGATTATCTTGCTAAGAATTGGCTTTAGACGCTGCACTATTATTTTTTCAATAATTTTCTATACAACATTACAACACGAAATTGGTCTGAAGTCCTCAAAGGAGGAAAAAAATTGTTTTTTTAGGGATTAGGGCTAAAAAGGTAGAGTTGAGTGCTACCAACACCTTCCCTGCTCTTTGAGACTCTCTTACAACCTTTAGTAGTTCATTTTTTAGTAAATCATAAAAACATTGATAAAATGCAATGGTGAATCCATTAGGCCCATGGCTCTTACCTTTTTGAAAGGAGTAAATTATCTTTTTTCAGTTCTTCCTCTGTTACATCTTTTGTCACGTTCTTGTTCATCTCTTCACTTATCATCTTCAGGAACAGTCTTAAAACCCTTAAAATATCCTATATAGGGCTACCTTCTAGTTATGTCAAGAGATTTTGAAAGTACTTCTTCCCAGCCTCTTCCTTTTCCTTGAAAGAGTATACCAAGTTTCCATTTGTGTCCTTAATTTCCAAAATTGTGTTGACATTTTTTTTCTATGTGAGGCGTACCAGTGAAAAAATTTGGTGTTGTTATCACCTTATTCAATCCAAATGGCCCGCCTTTTTAACCTCCAAAGTTGTTCTTGTTTTTTCAATAGATCCCTCTATTTTAATTCACACTCTCTCACAGACCGCAATGCCTCCTCTGTGAATGTTCCAGAGCTATTGAGACTATAAATTTCCTTCAATTTCACCTCTACTTCTTTAAGCTGATCTTGTTGCCTAGCATTATAGACCTTTACCCATTTATTTGACTCTTTTTTTATTCTTATTATGTTGTCAAAGAATTATTTCATGAAGGATGCAATAGAAGTGTCATTTAAGGGAGCCCAGGTATCCATTACTAACTTCCAATACTCTTCTTCTTGGAGCCAGAAAGGGTTCAACTTAAAAGGAGCAGCAAGTCTTTGCTCTTGTCTCTCCATTAGTAGAAGAATAAGGAGGTGATATGATAACCCTCCAACCTCTACCCACGAGGTCTTCACTTAGTGAAACCATGTCATAGTGCCTCCATTCATAGGATATTAAAGAATACCCCTAATTTCACTATATATTGGTAATTACTTACAAAAATCCTTTTGTTGATCCCCCCCTCCCAATACATATTTCGAATTATAAAAAACCCTATCTTTACAATACATTCATTATTTTTAATAGAAAACCCTTTTTATATTCCCCCAATACCTATAAACCCCTCATACACTATTCCTCGCCCCTTAATACCTACAATATATTGGCCCTTTTTCACAATTAAAAAACCCCCTTTATGAATGAACATGATAAGATATTGCTCAACTAGGTGAATCTCTCGTGCCTCTACCCAAGATTTTTCTATGAGTGGTCCTGTCAACAGGTTATCTAAAATCAATCATTTATCCAGCCTTTTGGATATTGCTTGCTCCCCACATCTATTGTTCCTCCATTTCAGTTCCAATTTTAAGGGTTGGAGGTCAATCAATCCTTTGGAATCAAACAGGGTAGTGAAAAAATTGATTAAATAGTCCAACCTTACTGTCGGGCCCCAGATTTATCTTTTTGATAAAGAGAGGTTCATATCTCCTTTCATAATCATGTTGTTGGGTTCTAATAACCCTAAGGAGAAGAAAGACTCCCAGAATTCCCTTATATTCTGATAAGGTCCGTAAATATTGTAAAGAGGGAAAGTTTCTCCAGAGGTTTATTATTCTAACACTGATTCAAATATTTCAATATTTATTTCCAAAAAATTAGGGATCCAGGTTGTTGCAAGTCCCCTTGAATGTCCCTATGAGCTTATATAAGAAAATGATCCATTTTTTTATCCAGGGTTCTAAAGCTTCAATAAATTTGGTTCCTTCCATCATAGTTTTCTGTAGTAGCTGTATGACCATGGGTTTTAGAATTTTGATATTCCTTGTGAGAGATTTTAATTTGGGGGAGATCCCTAACCCTCCGGTATTGAAGGATATGCAAAGCATCATGGAACCCTCAGTTGGACTATCCCTACTCTAATGGCCCTTTTTATTGTTTCCTATTTCCCGGCTTTGACTTCTATTTCTGCTAAGGTTTTGACTTTTGAGATTTGGGATCTTCTCCCTAGGGTTACCTTAGGAAACATATCTAGGGATAAACCTCCCTTAGACACTTGATCATTTTCCAAAAAAGCTGATTTAGAACGAGTATTGTATATTTTTTTATTTATCCAAGAGGGGGGGTAGATTGTGACACCTCACGAGGGGCCTTAAAATGGATTTCACATTTTCCCTTGTTCTGTTGTTCCAGCACAGGTGTCACAGTTCCAACATTCTTGAAACTTCCAACTACTATGTCATTCTTGTTAATCGAGGTTGAAGGAATTATGTTATGTACCAGAGCATTCAATTAGGTGACAGAAGGGTATGCTTTGAGAGAGGGTTCACACTTACCAGTGTTTGGATGTGTAACAATTTTAGCTAAAATCACTTCGAGCTGCGGCCTGCCACCTTTCTATTCCTCCACGTATCATCCATCTCTTTCCTTGTTTTGTTCTATCTTCTTAACCCAAATTTTCTTATTCCTGACTTGCCTCGAAGAATTTTTTCGAGAAATCCCTTATTATGTGACTGACCTATTTGCAGGCAAAACACCGGAAGGGGATCTTCCAGTAATCCAGGCATTGTTTCCATCTGTTGTCATGTAGTTCCAACAAGATTTATTCATATAGTCCATCCTGTAAGTCGACTTCTATCAGTATTTTTGCACATTGTCTGTCCACCTTGTGTTCCCATTTTTCTTCTAATGAAACAAACCTCCCAATTTTTCTACCAATTACTTCCAAAATTTCTTTCTGCCAGAACATCATCGGGATACCAGGAAAGATGGCCTACATTTGTTGAACATTTTTTGGTTCTCTGTCTACTTCAAAATCAACCTGCCATCATATCAATATCAGCCCTGAGGGCCCCCACTTCCATGAATTATCCAACAACTTATGCATGCCTTTCTCTGTCTTTACCCTGAAGAGGATCCACCCGTGAGAGAGAAAGTGAAACAAAGGCATTTGTTGCAAGTGTGGTTTCCAATTCTCTTCCATCCACCTTCATAGCGTAGTTTCTCCAACTGTTTTCCTGCATAAGCGACTAACCAAGGCTAGTGACATGTACTTTGAAATGTCATCTAGGACAATATCCTTGCTCACTGATAACAACACAATGTCCTTCTTAACTCATGCCCCTTTCCTCTGCACTGGTTCATGATTGTTATTTTTTGGGGGAGTACTCAAGCTCTTAACGCTTTTCATGCTCGGTGTTTCGTTTATGGGACCAGGCTTTCCTCCCGTGACTACTCCAAATTAACTAAATGTATAAAAATTGGTACTCCTGACGAGGGAGTGTCATAATCAACCTCGCCGATTAACATAATGTCCGAAAGATGTGATCACAAGTTATACAACTTATAATGAAATAAACATAAGATAATTGTCTTCATCTGTTTCAGATTGAGGTCTCCTCGCTATATTTTGTACTGTTTCCCTCCTACCGCAGAGCTCCCCCTCAGAATATATATATACACACCTTAGGAGGGTGTTTTGTTTTCTTAGTGTGCATATATTCAACATCTACAAATTTGAATGTTTGAAATATGTTTTCTAATATTGTTATAAATATCCATTTAAAATCATGCTAGAAGAAAATTACTCATGTTGTTCTCCTTTGCATTCATGTTCTTTCATTTGAAACAAATTTTGAAGGTGTTTATTCTCTTTTACACTTAGATTGTGGATTATTTTTCAAGTTTTAGCTTTGTATGACACATGCTACTACTACACATTTAAACCCACAAATATTTGAAAATACTTATATATTTTAACTGCAAATCACTTGTGTATTTTCTTTTTCAGGTGTGTTCTCTGCATTCGTTGTTGTGAATTATTTTCCTCCTATTAATTATATTATCTCAATATAAGACCTAAACATACTGAAATATGCATTACACAATATATTATGATTAGTTAATTATATGTTCCTTTATTTGGGAATTTTTTTTTTTAACATCACAATCATGCATTCGTGCATTAACACATACCAAATGCATCATGCATCAGTCCTCTTGCTACTAGTAAAGCTTCAAATTCATCATGTTGGTGTTACTATCATTCATGTGTCCACACTTAGACTTGAGACATCAATGCAACAAATTTGTATCAAGCACAACATAACTTTAAAATGTTTTTGAAAATAGCATGCCAGAAATAGGGTTTGGAATAGAAGTCCCTAATAATGAGTGGGATCCAAACGGTTGATCACATTGTTTGCATCAAAATTATTGTTTAGTACAATAAAAACTTTAAGCCTTAAAATATCAAACAACATTGTGAAAATAAAGGAAAAAATTAAACTACTAATAGAAGGGAAGCAACAATGAAGCTAAGTTTTGCACGTTGAAATCACATTTTATTTTAATTTTATTTATCCATTATCTTAGATATTCTCAAATTGTAAAATGTGTTTAAATTGTAAAATTTGAATGTTTGGTAAAATTGAATATATATGTGTACAATTCAAGCCATTTTTTTTTAATATTAAGTAGGTAACCTTAAAATCAAGCAAGTGTTCTTATTGCACATAATTATTATTTCATCTAAACTAAAATTTTCCTTGGAGACAAGTGGAAGAAAATAGATACATTTAAGTTTGAAGTCATTGAGTGTTGGGCACAAAAAAAACTTATCAAATATATAATCATTATTTACAATTATCTCACTAAGTTGGGCTATACATTGGGTAATTGCTAAGCACATGGAGTGGATAGCTATAATGCTCGTCTCCCTTGTAAAAGCCAAGTATTATTATGTAATAAAATCCCAAACAAAATTGTTAAAGATACCAAATTAAATGGTTAAGATACACATATTTCAAAATATAGAAGAGCCAAAATATTAAAAAACAAGGGTGGTTGCAAAGCAACAAGTCCCTGCCTTATGGATTTGTTGCTTTGCAATGAGAGTTTGCTTTATGCTGATTCATGAGGAGCACCAGTAACTGCAAATAGCAGGCCATCCTTCTTGTATGTTTTGGGACAATGCAGTTAGTACTGTCCACGAACGAATTAGATAGGCATATATTTTATATACATTGAATCTTTGAAATGTTTTTGCAATTGTTATTCAAGTGGCCAAAACGAATTAATAAGTATTTGGATTGGGCTTTTCTCTTAGCCTTTTAATTATGGAAAGCTAACCAGTCTAGAAAATGGGGCGGACTCGTTAAGGAACGGCTGAAGGGGTGACTGGCACTGATCTGGAAATGAGACAGAATTGTCTAGATATGGAGAATAAACACTCAGCATATATGGTGACTCACTCAGTAGATGCGGCAGGGGAACTGACTCGGAGGAGACAAGAGTGAGGAATCATGCAAGCACCGGGGCCTCGAACTCACATTTGTCTTAAGCCAAATGACTTATTCATAAATGCATGTCAGGTTCTTCCTTCCATCCGTCCTCTAAGGCGGGTGCAGCATAAGAGGGGTATGTAGTGAATTTTACACTTTGCATCAAGGCCTGGAGCCACAAACGCCAGAAAAGAACTAAAATAAAGATCAATTAGGCGCATGCTATCCACGCGGATGGATTGAGTGAGTTGAGCTTACTATGTTACTTGTCGCCTAGCAGATCTCAAATGCCGGACACTTTGCTATGAGAACCTTTCTAACCTTTACGTGTCTAGTACAAGTCAACACCCGTCAATTAATTATGCACATCAAGGACTCGGGTTCCCAATTTCTTCAGTACCAAAGATAGTCTTCCAAATTCTCCAGCACAAAAAATGAATATGGGGATTTATGAAATATGCTGGAACTTAAGACGTGATACCTACACATAGTCATTTTCATATCCTTCAGTTGTAGATCGAGATGTAGATATAAATAGACATAGACATAGTTTACAGTAAAACCAAGTTCAGGAAAGGACCTTGAGCTTGGATGCCTTGAATATAACAAGCTTTGAAATCCTTGTGCCTTAGCCATTGATTTCATTAAAGCAAGACAAGTGCTCTGATTTGCCATATCAGCTTCAAATCTCCTGTAAAACAAAGAAAGTATTGCTAGGGCCTGGATTGAATGATTTCTTTGAGCAATTACCAAATTACGTCGAGTTTCATTTTTTTTTAGCTTGAAAAGGATTATTCTCCGTTGCGGTTTTTGACGGAAACGACGAATTGTGGGTTCTATTTTGACAACGAATTGTAGGTTCTATTTTTCGTTTCTGATGAAAATAATGAATTCACTGTTTTATTTTTTTGATATTATTTGAATTAGCAAAGTTATTTCAGGGTATTTTCTTTTACAAAAGCTACTGAAGAAACTGAGCTTCTGTCAAAATGATAAATTTTGTGTTATGTTTTATGATTGTCACCCTAGCGAAGTAGATATGCTAGGGAAGCTTTATTGTCCACCTTCAAATATCATTAATACTATGATTGTTGGTCGATGGATCTGTTTGAGCATTTTGTGGAATATTTGCAATGTATTTCTAGAAATTTTAAGGATTTACTATGCTGCGAGTGTTATGTATTTCTTCAAGTTTCACAGCAAAGGAGGGATATATTTATTAACTGTAAGTGGAGCACATTCTTAGAAATATTCATAAAAGTTCTCCATCAATTTTCACTGGTGGGTTTCCATTGCCTGTTCTAGTTTCTAATTTTTATTGGTAATTTTCTCTGGTTTTAATTTCCTGCCAAGTCTTTGACCTTGCTATTTCTTAATTTCTTTGAACACGCTTCCTCTTATCATGATTGAGGCTAAGACGCCCAGATCTATCATTAGCACATTTCAATTTATCTCTTCAGATATCTATTCTTCCATAGTTGACTGCCGCGTGACGGCACCAAATTCCCTCTTGGGGCGATACATAGCCATTTCGTTGATGGTGCAAACAACGTATTCAAGGGCTGTGTTTCTCCTTCATGCATATGTATCCCTTCATTCCCTGGTCTAAGCCCCAGGAGTTCTTCACGATCCAGTAGTCTTCTTCCTCCTCGTAGGAATAGCCAACGATGAGCACGGCGTGGTCGATGTCCTCAGGGCGTTTCGAGCAATCACCGTTATAGATGCCCCGTGTTTATGTCAATATTGGATGTTAGATGTAGTTCACGCATAAATTGAATATGTAATGTCCTTATGTAAGCAGTTAGAAGTAGATCTATTTAGCACATTTCAATTTGGCTCTTCAGATATCTATTCTGCCATAGTCGTGTTTATGGTGATCTATAAAAACCAAGTTGTTTTACGTTTTGTCACACCATCTTCAGAAATTGTGTTTTAACATTCAAATTCATCTTCTTGCTCATCTGAATTTTAGTCATTTCTTTGTTGTTGCGATGTGATGTCTCAATTTACATATCCAATTTTGAATCCTTGTTCATTATGATTTCAATGCATGCTTTTTCATGTTGCAAGGTCATAATATATATGTGGATGGATTTGTTCATTGACATGCTATTCGCTGGAAATCCTATTAATTTGCAATAAAATACAAACAATAATGACTTACTGTGTTTTTAATGGCAGTTTGAGTTCAGCTAGAGGCGCATTTGACAGATTGTGCATACAAGCATGCACACATTTAGCGGAGACCAGTACAATTATATATGTTTGTTATCATGAATCCATTGACAAAATATTTGAGAGGAAATAGAGAACAAATAGTTGAATCAGCACTTACCATAGCAGTACCAAGAGCATTTTCAACTGCACCACTACCAGCAGAATGCCACCAGCAGTTGAAGTAGCGTAACCAGTTCCCAGAGTAGTTAAAAGAGTAGTACCAGTAGCAGCAGAAATTCCATCAGCATTTGCACTAGCATAACCGGTTCAAGATCAGTTGGAGTAGTGTTACCAGAAGAAAAAGACCAGTAGCAGCAAAAGGATTACCAGGAGCATTAGTTGGAAGACCAACGTGACCAGAGAACAGGTAATGCATTTTTTTGGATTACTGAGCATTTTGAATTTTATGTTTGAATACTCTCTGAGGCGGTGGTATAGAAAATTCCAAATGCTAACAGAGGCGGTGGTATAGAAAATGCCAAATGCTAACAAAGGTGGTGGTATAGACTATGGTGTCAAGGAAAGACAGTGCCAAGACCATAAAATGCAATGCAAAAACCATGGCAATGGCACGTGCACTTAATGCATGCATAGATACTTAGAATCCATAGTGGAAGATTTTGAAAAATTGGACCTTAAACATTTTATGTTAGGCAGGTAATGTTACTGTTTTCTTTAGCATTATTTCACCTTTCAATATGTTTATCTAATTTTCCATATGAGATTGGACTAATTTGTGTTTGGAGTTTCCCCTCATCTCGATTTGAGGCCAAATAAGAGGTCGAACTTATTGATTGGTGGACGATACTTAGAATCCATAGTGGAAGATTTTGAAAAATTGGACCTTAAACATTTTATGTTAGGCATGTAATGTTACTGTTTTCTTTAGCATTATTTCACCTTTCAATATGTTTATCTAATTTTCCATATGAGATTGGACTAATTTGTCTTTGGAGTTTCCCCTCATCTCGATTTGAGGCCAAATAAGAGGTTGAACTTATTGATTGGTGGACAAAAATGCGTTGTAAGAGTTGAAGCTCGTTATTGGTTCACATAGCGGTGGTGTAAATACTTGATTGGAAACCTTTGATTAAAATAAAGATAGAAATAAATAATGGATTGAAAACTTAGGGAAATAGTTATATGAATGCATTAATTTTTGTGTCCAGATTAATAAAACGACGGCAAGGCGATCGCAAGAGTCCCTGCTAGCCGACGGCAGGGACTAATAATAAGACTTTTACTTGTTGTTTGCTTCAACATATTTTACCTTGGGCACCCATTATGCATTCAATTGAAACAAGGTTAAAACCAATCTACATAAACTTAACTTTTGATGATGAGACGAGGATAAGAAATTTAGAGTTCAATTGAAATTTAGAGGAAGTGGCAATATTCAAACAAAACAATATTGAAAAATAAAATCACATTTTCATGCACATTCATTGGTTTTATATACTCATTGGTGTTGTCATAAAAAAATCAACATGTTATTGAACTTACATGTAGAATGAAAGGTTTTTAAAGACACTTTTGTAAAACTTTTTTTTAATAAAAAATATCATTTAATTTTTTAATCTCCTTTAAGTCTGAAACAAAAGACCAAATTCTCACCAAAGCATTTTCCTTATGAAATGATATATTTGACATAGGAAGGATATACCAAGCCTTTATAAGATACACCAAAACTACCAAAATAGTAACAATGGTTTTAGGAGCCAAACTTAACATGCATTAAATAGTATAATAATAAAAAACATCAAATGGAGATTCATCCTATTTAAAAGTGCCTTCCACATCTTCAATCTTTATTTTTTAATTTCTTATTTTTGAACTTTAGCTCAATAGTGTGAAAAGTAGATTCCATGAACCAAACGAAAACTAAAGAAAATAATCCACAAAAAATTATAGATTGTTAGGTAAGTTGGAATGTGGCTTTCATCTTACCTTGCCGTCTTGTTTTGGTGGTTTTCGTAGTAATACGTTTAGTGACCTTATTCACATCAAGAGCAATACAAAGATAATTATATTTAACAATATCAATTGTTTAGATAACTATTCTTTGGAGGCCATAGAGTAATGTACCCATTGATCAATTAACTCAACATACATATATATATATATATATATATATTTGGAGCATTTCAAGTTTCATTTCAATTCAGGTTGTTAAGAAATAGAGCGAATAAGAACTTGGTGAAAAATTCTTAAGTCATATTCTACATTTGTATTCATCCAATGATATCAATTTATATTACATCAATATGACCACCTCTAGATCTAGATCTCAATAAAAACTCATTAATTAGTGGAAAAATATGACATCTCATAATAAGGTAAGGATTGCAACTCATAAGAAGGTGACCTTAGACATTATGATTGTCAAGAAATTCATAGTCTAACATTCCCCCTCAATCATAAGTCTGAATAATTATACCAGTAAAACAACATGAACTAGTGCATAGGATAGTATCATCTTCAATCTAAAATTGTTAAAACTTTTGATCTGAGATTTGTTAAATATATGATTTAAAAAATACCAATTTGAGATATTGAATGGTTAATCTAAAACAAACTTTGAAATAGAGCATAAACTTTGGAAGTGAACAACTTCCATTACTAAACATTTCTTGATTGCTTGGCAATTTGATCATTTGTCAAGTAATTTAACTAGAAGGACTTGACATATTCTATTAATATGTGGACAAATAGGATCGCCATTATGGTGTCAGTGAACAAATGGGATCAAAAGCACTCTATGAATTTAGACACAATTATATGTCGAGCAAAATTCATTGTGTTGATGCTTAAATTCTACATGATTCTGAAGTGTTGGAATCATGACGCCAAAGACGAACCTGATGAACTCCATCTCATTATCACTCTGTCTTCACCATGATGTCTAGGGATATGTTGTCATATTGTTTGTGCTTTGTATGATCATTTGCATCATTGTTTGGTCTTCACGCCTTTCCCATGAAGTGTCGTCGTGGTAAAGGTTGTGCCAAGCGTAGCAACTTGTTGATTCTCTCTATACTTCGTCATAACATGGGGTTAGTGTCATTGATTCTGGATCGTCATGCTAGTAACTTCCATGTTTTATTTGACAAAAGTTGTATTCGTTTGACACTTCTGACACCTAGTCAAATTTTGAAAAAAGTAGAGACGTGTGCATCTTCGCAGTGAAATATTTCAGTTTCATATCTTTTGATAATATACCAGTTGTGTCTGTATATCATTGTCTTCATTGCACGTTGATATAAAAAATTTGAAATTCCATCCATGGCCCTCTCCCTACATTTAAAAAAAATGTCCTTGATTATAAAGAAAAAAAATATCCACTATAAAAGTTTATAACTTTATACCCTGATCATTTAAATCCTTATCCCTTTAATTAACCCCATTCCTATTTATTCCATTAAAAAAACCCTCTTTCATTCTTTTCATCCCCTTTATGATACCAAAATTCATATTCCCATTTGGGGGTGCCTCATAGTCAAATGCAAACCTTGAATTAAAATAAAATAAAATAATGAAAAAATACATACATATATGCATATATGTATATATATATTAAAGTATGGTGCATCCATGCACATGGAGGTGACACATTGGATGGAATGGGAGGCATATATGTGTGTGTGTGTGTGTGTGTGTGCGCGCGCGCTTGTCATTAAATCCTTATCCCTTTAATTAACCTAATTCCTATTTATTTCATTAAAAAATCCCTCTTTCACTCTTTTCATCATACCAAAATTCATATTCCCAACTGGCTTGCCTCATATTCAAATGCAAACCTTGAATTGAATCAAAATAAAATAAAATAAAATAATTAAAAGATACATACATGTATATGTATATATATAAGTATGTTGCATCCAAACATACATAAGGAGGTGACATATTGGATGGAATGGGAGCCCACACACACACACATATATATAAACGCAATGATTGAACAAAGAACAAACAAAGGATGTACACTCACAAAATATAAATCACAACACTGCACACATCCATCAACAAGAGGAGAGGTAGCTTGTAAAGAAAAAACATAGCCTCCATGCAGGCTCAAAAGATTAAGAGATAGATAATAATCTGCTTGACAAAAAATCTATGTAGAGGAGGGGTCCCGAGTCAATGCCCATAGATTCTCTACACCAAGAGAACTTCTCTGTACTAACAAACTTTGTTAATGAGTCTGCAACATTTTTCACGGTGTCAACCTTCTCTAGCAGCACCTTCTTTTCTTCAACCATATCTCTCACAAAGTGATATTGCACATCAATATGCTTTGTCTTATCATGATAAGCAGGGTTCTTTGCCAGGAAGATTGCACTTTGGCTATCGCATTCTAACCTTACACCTTTTTGTGCAAACCCAATACCTGAACACAATATTTGCAACCACACAACTTCTTTGCTTGCATGAGTGGCTGCCATGTATTCAACTTCTTTAGTTGAGAGTGCAGCTGCAGCTTGTCTCTTGCTCATCCAACTGATAGCTCCTCCAAATAGGTTAAACACATACCCACTTGTAGATCTTCTATGATCAAGGTCTCCATCCCAGTCTGCATCAACAAATCCATGTACATTTATTATTCTGTCTGTTCCATGCCTTCCTTGGTAGCAGATTGCATAATCTGTGGTGCCATGCAAATATCTGAAGACCCTCTTTACAGTTGTTGAATGATCCTTTCCTAGTTTTGACATATATCTGCTCAAAACTCCCACTGCATGAGTAATGTCTGGTCTTGTACAGACCATTGCATACATCAAACTACCAATTGCACTGGCATATGGAACCCGTGACATGTCTTCTTCTTCTTCCTGTGTCTTGGGACACTGCTCTACAGATAACTTTACACCTACAGGAATAGGAACCTTGACCGGCTTACTTTCCTACATGTTAAATCTCTGCAATACCGTCTCAACATATTTTCTTTGATTTAAACTGATCATTTTGTTTGCACGATCTCTTCTTATCTCCATTCCCAGAATGAAGTTTGCAGCACCGAGATCTTTCATACCAAACTTGGAGGACAGTTGAGACTTCACCTCCTTTATAACATCTTTGTTGTTTCCAATCAACATGTCATCAACATACAAAACTATGTTAATGAAGTGATCACCAACCCGTTTGGAATATACACAGTGATCAACTTTGCTTCTCACAAACCCCAATCCAAGTATGTATGTGTCAAACTTTTGGTACCACATCCTTGGAGATTGCTTTAGACCATAAAGGGACTTCTATAGTTTACATACCAACTCATTCTTTCCCTTTACTATGAACCCTTCTGGTTGTTTCATGTATATTTCTTCTTCCGGATCCCCATGTAAGAACGTTGTCTTCACATCCATCTGCTTTAATTCAAGATCAAAAGCAGCAACAATAGAAAGAAGAAATCTAATAGAAGTTAATTTTGCAACTGGAGAAAATATTTCACCAAAATCAATCCCCTCTACCTGAGAATATCCCTTTGCTACCAAGCGGGCTTTATACTTATCCACTTTACCTTCTGCATTCAACTTCTTTTTAAATAGCCATTTTCTCCCAACATCTTTTCTCCCAGCTGGTAGCTGGACTAGCTTCCAAGCTTCTTTCTTCCTTGGCTTGTTTCTTCCCTTGGCTTGTTTCTTCCCTTAAAGTTGTAGAACTCTGTGAAAGACATGGCTTCCCTCAAATCTACATCCAGTGCCTTGTATTCCTGAAAATAAGCCTCCAACAACTCATATCTCTCTACACGCCTGCATACACTTATAACCTATGGATCCAAAAATTTAGGCATAGTGGACCTTGGTAGTTCACTATACTCCTGGGGCCTATTATCTGGATTGGTACGGGATGTAATGACCTCTATGTTGGATCTCGTAGTGTTCTTTTTCTCTTCGGAAGTATTGTTTCTACCCTCACCATTCCTATTTCCAAAGGCACCTTCACCCATTCTATTTACGAAAACATAAGTTGCTAGCTTCCCCATGAACCCCTTTCTTTTTTGGGGGTATTAGCTAAAACCCTCTAACTAGTGGCTAAATTATCCAAAGCTTTTAGAAGCCCTTTTATGAATATATCATCTTTTTCATATGATGGGCTTCTTAAGGGAATAGATTCTGAATCACCCATTGTTTTCTGCTCTTCTTCCATGTTAGGTTCCACACTCCTGTATATTCTTCTTTTGTATGTGATGTTTTGATGATCCTAAAATGAAATTTAGAGATCCCCACAGCTAGCCAGCATCATGCTCTGACACAACTGTAAGATTCCATGTTGGAATTTTTTGGAAAATTTCATTATTTTTGGTGTTGGGATTTCGTCAAACACTTTGTATGCACTCTACTAGAAGGCTCAAAATGAAATTCCTCTGGTAGATACCTTATCACTCTATTCTAACTTGATTTTTTGGTTTTCTATGATGACCTTATGACTCCCAACATTGTTTTTTTATGATGTAATGCAAAATAACAAAAACCCGGAAAACTAAAGAGCTGGAAATTGGTTTTTTCCTATTACTCATAAAGTATTACAAATTAACATAAATACACTAGAGCAAATTTCTTAATCACAGAGCTCAAATAAAGACTGGAAATGCATTTTAACTCATCGCATCTAATTTTGCATAGTATGAGATTGATTTTATTGTATATTTATTGATTGGGACTAGATGGCACAATCTCCCAAGCAAGTGTATAGACTTTCTATTGGATTCCTCTGTCCAGGTTTCAAATACAAATATGCTACAATATCTACATTAGTCTAAATCACCAAGCAATAGTCCAAACAATGAATTATTGGTTAAATAAGATGATTCCAAAGGTTGGCTCGACTTCCCAGATGTTCTATGGCCCTGATACCTGCCGCATTAATGACCCTACTATAGAAGAATATAACCCATATTTGCAGAGAACTGATGTAATAACCTTTTGGACACCAAAGAATAAACCCGACAGTGAAAATATATGTGTTTATAGGTTGTACGAACTTCCCCAAGCTTGAATACAATGGTGTGTTCTCTCTAATAGACTGCAAATGGTGGCACACTTCCCAATAAAATAGTATGTTGTTGATATGGGATGGTACGGCTCTGTGGTTTCTTTGCCAATGCTTGGAAACAAGAATGAACCTTTTTATTCTTGCAAATAATCTCCAATATGCTCTTCAATTACTGAACAATGAAGCCCTTTCAGAAAACTTGTGTAGTTTTCCCCTTTTAACACTAAGTAGGGTGGATTTTCCTTCCACCAAAGTTAGTGTGAAACTAGAGTTTCTTTCTAGAAACCCTCTTCAAAGCCAAAGCTCTCCAAAATCGATTTTCTCAAGTGAAGGTATAGAATGAGAGAAAAATCCCTAATTTGTCCTTTTAAAGGCCTTTCTCTCTTTTCTCCACTAAAATAATTATGAATTCACTTTTATGGAGAAAAATATTTTTAATTTTTAATTAATCAACTGAAGTCACTTTTACTTTGTCAATTTCGTTTTGTGGCCCTGTGACATTAATTAATTAATTAATTAATTAATTCCATTTATTTTTGTAGTAATTCCCATACGAGAATCAAATAAATCATTACGCCTCCTTCTGGAATTTTAAACAGAATGGGACATTACAACATACACCATGCACCCATGCACCTTAGTAACTTAAGTGAACCGGAGTAACTATCAAACAACTAGAGTCAGTTTGGTAATTAGAGGTTGTCCTTAGTTAATTAGTGTCTAGAGTTAGTAATCCTTAGTTAATCAGATGAATTCGAGTCATCCTCAATTAAGTTGGGCGTCTTTGGGTCAATTCGAGTTATCATGAGTGCAAGGGAGTAAATTTGGGAAAATTTGAGTCAATGGGTTCAATTCCAGTTACCTTCATGTAGGAGGAGTAATCCATGTGTAATTAAGAGTCAATTAAGGTAGAATGGAGCCAACTTTGATTAATTCAAGTTAGTCAAAGAATGGGAGTTTCTTTATCATTGTTCTAGAGTCGGTCACGGTGGATTCAAGTTAATCTATTGAGAACTTGAATGAATCAGTAAGTGGTTTTTGGAAACCCCGGTGATTGGGAGTCCTTCCTCAGTGGTATGAAGTCAATCTCTTGGAGGTAATTTGAATGAGTCTAAGTGGATTCAGATTGCTCCAAAGTTCATATTCATTCATTCATTTTTTAGTCTATTGGTCAGTGCATAGGTTTCTCTTAAAAGAATTGTGAATGCCAAAGAGGGATTTGGCATTGGATTTATACACAATTGCACCAGTTGTCTTTCATGTTAATGAATGTCCTCTAAGGAGGATTTAGCAAGTCTAGGAGATCTATTTTCCATTAAATTCAAATACTTGAGGAGAGGATTTGAATTGGTGTACTTTGCACCCTGAAGGTCAAGAAATTGTATTGTGGGAGGGAGGAAAGTCTATAGAAGGGACCTTATTTGTCTTGAATTTTCCTTGCGGGAGAAGGGGAAAATACCAGAGGAAATATCATAGTGGTATCAATATTTTGAAGGGGGCATAGTTGCCTCGAGTTGTATTGCAAAAGAAGGGGAAAATCTTGCATAAAAGACCTTAGTTGTCTCAAATTTTCCTTGTAGGAGAAGGGGAAAAACTGGAGGAAAGATCATAGTGGTATTAATTTGTATTGCAGGAGAAGGGGGAAATCCTGTGAAGGAGGCCATAGTTGTCTCAATTTGTCTTGTAGGAGAAAGGAGATCCTGTGAACTAGTTTTCTAATTGTCATACCTTTGTGTTGCAGGAGGGGGGGGATATTGTGTTGAGTATCAGGTAGTTGTATGAGTTATTTTCATCCATGGAGATAAAATTAGAAAGAGATTTCATTTGTGTGTGTGAATCCAATACCTCGGTTTGGGGGTGACCTGCACAGGTGTAATTTGCTTGACAATGTCTAAGGCTGTGAGGAAAGTTGTCCTGTTGATGCGAGTTGTGCCCTTATAAAAGATAAGTGTTTATGTTATTTATTTACTTTGTGTGATTTTGTCAATGTGCCATGGAGGTCGATAGATATTTTCCCTTATATGTTTTTAACTTGTATATTTTCATGGTGAATGGATAACCCTATGTTGGTAAATTGGCATCTCATGGAAGAGGTATGTTAATATGTTAGACTAGCGGATATATCTAAATTGTCATGGAATTTATGAGGATTAGGAGATCTAGTTTAGGACAGTCCATATGGTTTTCTATGGTTTTTTCGGATCATATCATCCTTGGGATTTATGGATGACATTTAATGAGAAAAAATATGATCTATAGTAGTGTTAGAAATATACTATTTGAAGTACAGTAGACTATTGATTTAATGGATGTTTTAGGAGATAATTTGTTTATAAGTTGTGAGCATTCATGGGTCAGATATTTGGAAAGTCCATATGGCCATATATGGTTGTACCATATAATGTCCCACATGGACCTTATAGACTAATAGTTTCATGTATTAAATATGATATGCATTAATGTATAAATATGCTTTAAGGAAAGATATTAATGTCGAATTTACTGTGATGTTAGAAGCTAGTCTTTTGTAAAATTATGTTCATGGGACAAACTGATGTTTAGGGCATACCATATGTTTGTGTATGCCTATACCGGATCAAATATTAGGTGGGATTGGACGTTTGAAATAACTATTATACATTTGTTTTGAATAGCTATTTAGCTTCTCCCTCCTCAGAATGTCTAAATGTTGAATGTTTACTGTCGTAAAAAGAGTTATGTGAAGGAATGTGAATCTGATTTAATTATTGATTAGAAGGATATGGGAGGTTTCCCATCGGTGTAATGATAGTTAACCTTCATGTGAAGAGGTTGTTGTTGAATGTATCCATGTGTCATTACGCTTCATTGCATCTAGAATGGGGAACTAGTTTACATTGGAAGGGCGGTCTTCCTTAATGGTTGAATGTTTTAGAGGTTTTAAATTGTTTGGCAAGTTATCCTACCTTATAGAGTAGTATTCCATTGTGATTCTATTCAACTATCCCCTTTGTTAAATATCCCAGTCACCCAACCTTGGTATGTGTTACAGGGTTGGCTGTGTTACAATGTATAAAAGGAAGTAAAGGTTAAGTGGAAGGGAGGAGGTAAAAGTGCATCAATGCAGAGCTAAGAGAATCCGGGTATCAAAAAATAAACCCAACCCAGGACAGAGAAAGATATATCTGTAAACTATATTTTGGGTTTCAATTGTTTATATCACGACGGGTAATTCCATAGTTAATGTAAGGCCTAAATCCATGATGTAAGCTAATGTAATGGAGATCTATTTATATTAATGGAAAAGGATTATTAGGCCCCTTAAAATTATGTGTTACGATTTTCTCTATTATGGTTGTTTTTGTTTAATGCTTTGATGTCTCAAATTAATAATGAATTTTATTAAGTGTTGTTGTGGTATATCGGAATGAATGGTATTGTGATGTTTTTTATTCAAATACCTCAATCGTAACCATACAGTTAACCAATCCCTAACTTACGTCAGTCTTGGTTGTGCTTCAAATGATCCCTTCCCCCTTAAGGGGATTGAAAGTGCCATCACACTAGACTACAACGAAACCTTTTTGTTGGCCCTTGTGCAAGAACCCTGGTCTCAATTTAGTGTCAACAAATGGTTAAGTTGTCGATGCTGGTTCTTAGCAGGACCTTCTTAACTATATGGTTTCTTTTGTGGTAACGATTCATATCAATAAATGGTGGGAGAAGAAACTTGACAATTTTGCAACCAACGAGACTAAACTAAGAGGATGGGAAGTAGCCAAGTTCATAAAATATATGTTCTATAGAGGTCCACCTCTAGACCAATACAAATTTTTCTGGGTTGAACTTCCATTAAGGCTAGCAGATTGGTTTTGACGACTTGCAAAAACACTTGAGTATTGGAAAAGAAAGAGATAGATTATTGAGTGTGTTAAGATTTCATATGCTTAGCTAGATATCATTAGTGTTTAATCCAAGTTCACAACAGCAGCATATGCAAAATCATTGAAAGAAACACAATCACATGATAAACATAGTATTTATCCTGTGAAACCATCAAGGAGAAGAAAACCCAGCAAAACTTCATCTTTATAGATGTATAAGATAAAACCCCAAAACAGGTATGCTCCTCCTTGTTGGTATGTCTCTCTCTCTCTCCTATATTCTAGACAAGTCAGTGATTTTGTGTTCAAATGAGAATCACGGCTCCTCTATTTATACTCTTTTTGTCAACTGACTTTTAACCTAATCAAGTTGGCCCCACTAAACTGTCTGGGCCGACTTCACCTAGGAGATCACAAAACAGTATTTTATTTATTTCATTAGGGCATTATTTACCCGACTTACAACGGAGGATTTACCTCATGACTCTATGATGACCAATTACAATAATAACATCTCTAGGAGGAATAATAACATCTCCCTTGGGGTACATTAGTAAAATACATTTATAATATCCTTTGACGTTACAATATTTCAACACTCCCCTTAACAAGAAGGGTATTCAACTGACAACATCATCATCAACTATAGGAGTAACGAGAGAGAGCATCTTCAGCGGTATCAAGGTAATAAAACTATACATTATAGGAATTTTTCACAATCAGTAACTGGAACAGATACTCTTCAATGTCTTTAGTACTGGATCATCATCTTCTACAACACCTAGTCTTTATCTTCTGTAGCACTTGATCACTTGATCCTTTTTAGTGACACTTTGATCTTCTTGATCCTTTGCAGCAGCACTTTGATCTTGTCGATCCTTTCCAGTAGTACTTTGATCTTCTTGATCCTTTTCAACAGCACTTCGATCTTCTCAATCCTTTGCAGCCGCACTTTGATCTTCTCGATCCTTTGTAGCTGCACTTCTATCTTCTCAATCCTTTGCAGCCGCACTTCGATCTTCTCAATCCTTTTCCGCAATACTATATGTAGTACACATGATCTCTTTCCAGGATTATCAATCCCTATCACTTTTGGTCCAAGGATGATGCAATCCTCATCATCCTACTCCCCCTTAATGAGGAGGGTCCATAGTATTGACCAGCTGGATCGTCTACAACTAAATGTAGATCTCGTTTGAAAGTGAGTTCAGGACATGTCCTCCGTAAGGACTCAGCGTAGAGCATCCTCAAAGCTAGGACCACTTACAAGTGAGTGTTATACTACGACATATATGAGTGAATGTAGGCACACTCTCCATGTGAGAGTATCGTCTGCAACTGCATATCTCATCCGCATGTGAATGTAGGACCTATCATCTGTAAGGGCTCATCATATATCATCCTCAGCTTCAAATCTAGGACCACTCCCAAGTGAGTGTTATACTACGGCACCTACATATGAGTGTAGGAACATATGCTACTACAAATATTGTCTGCAAGTGAATGCAGGACCTTGCATCCATAAGAACTCATCGTAAAGAACCCTCAACTTCAAAGCTAGAACCACTCACAAGCGAGTGTTATACTATGGTATCCACATATAACTATAGGTACACTCTCCATGCGAGAGTAACATCTGCAAGGCCATCCTTAGCTAGTAAGGACCACTATCTAGAGCGGAGTGTTATTTTCTCGCAACACCATCCTTAAGAGAGGATACTATCATTCACAAGTGAATGTCGGACCTTGTCAACATATTTAGGTGCACTTGACCTCTTTCATTCTGGAGATTCACCAAAATCCCATCATCAATGACAGTCTCATCACCACTCCCCTTTTCCAAGGAGGATCCATATCATCAACCTGCTCCCCCTTTGTATGAGAAGGGTTCATATATTCGACATGTTCTTCCTTTTCAAGGAGAGTCCATATCTTTGACCTGTTCCTCCTTCTGATAAGGGTCCATACCATCATTGTTCCTCCTTGCGAGGAAATCATTTTCGGACTACACCAAGCTTGTCACGGAAGTATTCAAACTTCACTCGAAATAGAGGCTTCGCCAGCACATCAGCAACTTTCTCATTGGTACCCACATACTAGAGTTTTATAGCTCCCTTTTGTTCCATATCCCTTATATAAAAATAACGGATTTCTATGTGCTTTGATTTATCATGGAACACAGGATTCTCTGTCATCTTTATACAACTCTGGTTGTCACAAAGAATCACTACGGTATCCAAGTACATGTCAAATAGACCTAACATCAGTTTTCAAAGCCATATCGCTTCACAACTAGCAAAACAAGCCGCTATGTACTCTGCTTCAATCGTGCTGATGTAATGTCCCCATACCCCATAATGTGGATTATTAAAAACATTTCCTCAAGAACACATGTTCTCCTTTGAAACACAGGGCATGGATGATAACACACACTTCAACCTTCAGTCTCAGGCTTATAAAGCACTGTAACAACCTTTCCTCCCTTTACAGATCCCTTCTGCGACCGGAAAGACCATTTCCGCACTGGACCTGTCTTTCTATAATCCACATTTCGTACTTCTACTTTCCGCCCTTCCGAACTCGGAAGTCAAAAATCCGAAACATAAAGCTCGACAAGAATATTTAAACTCCCTTCTACCTTCTTCACTTTCTCTTTCTGCCTTCTGCACTTCGAAACTCAAAAATCAGAAACTTAATGTGCGAGGAAACCTTTAACGACTCTTCCGCCTTCCACACTTTGGAACTCGGAAATAGGGAACTCAATGTGCGACGGAACATTTAACGACCCTTCCACCTTCCACCTTCCGCACTTCAGAAATCGGAAAGTTATCTTTTTTCCTTATAATCCTTCTACACTTCCGACTTATTCCTTCTAACCTCGGACTTTGGAAATCAGAAAGCACACTCTGCCTTGCCTTCAACTGCCCTTTCAGCATCCCATCATCCACCTTCCGCAAAAGGATCCTAGGGTGTGGAAACAAAACAATTCTGCCCTATTCAACTTTTCCTCTTTCGGTTTCCACCCCCTGCAGGTGGATTCCAAGGGGCGGAAACTCAACGATTCTTACTTTAGCTGCACTTTTGGTCCTATAATAGGCTTCTAGCCTCTGTAAACTTAGGAAAATGCATCACAAAATCACAAGGCATGTACATAAGTAAAATGCAGAAAACATACAAGGCATAACAATCAAATACATGGTCATTCATACACAAGTAACCTCTACTTGCTCATCAACAAGCATTCAACATGAACATAGAAATTTATAGACAAATACATTACATAACCAAGAAGGACAAATAATATGTATTTTGATGATTAAGTTGTCCCACAACTAGCTATGTCATTGCAACTCTCCACCCAACCATAGGCCAGTGTGTTTCTTAATCTCTCAACACACTGCCACCCCCGAGTTGGGCATGATTTCCACAAGGAACTAGGGAACAACAGACTTACACACAACCAGACCAAAGCACACACATAGTCAAGCCGACCTTTAGTTGGGTTTATCAGACTGTCCAGCCAAGCCAATACCAAGTTGGGTTTATTAGGATATAGGCTTACAAGCAAAACACTATTGGGTTTATCATACAATTCACAGTCAAGACAGCAATCAGTTTAAGCACCATCCAATCCAACATATGGGTTTATCATGCTACCAGTCAAGCCATCATACAAGTTAGGTTTATCAGGTTGTCCAGCCAAGGATTACTCACAAGGACAAACACAACAATACATAGCCAAGCCAACAGATGGGTTTATCAGGCCACCAGCCAAGCCATCCTTCAAGTAGGGTTTATTAGGCTGCTAAGGAAGTGGACAGGAAGAATTGCTAAGCCAATGAGATCATCCACGGAGCTAAGGACATCTTCATAAGATATGTTTGGCCTAGCATCCATGTTTCCTACACACCCAACACAAGGAAGTGTCCCCTTCTCTGCTCCACAGTCCCTCAAGATACACCTTCCCTTCTGGTTCTCTTTAGGATGTGCATAGCAGATTCACCAACCCCTCTTATCTTATTGTGAGGTTCCACACTAGTTTTATCAAGCACAGTCTACGTCTCTTCCACTCTTAAGTCTTGCTTACAGTTCATACCTGAACCAGGGTGCACACCACAGCAAACCATAGGGAAAAACACTGTAACACATGCTTCCCTCTGTAACACAAATACAACAGGGTTTACTTGCATACCAAAATGTCACTAAGATAGGAACTAGGGAACCACACTTCCGCGACTCAGGGTAGTCGAACAGCAACCATGCCCGCATGAATGAGCATGCTTTCATGAAGTATAGAATTCCCTTGAATGAACAAGAGTGAATGAATGAATATCCCCCTTCCCAAACTCCTCATCAATCACAAAACCTTTTGCGCATCTCAAAGAAAGCATGGACTGGGAACGCACCACGTGGTTACTTGATGTAGAAGCGAGAACGCAGCCTCCTAGACTGCAGGTCTATGCAAACTTGTTGAAACAAGCAATTAGACTGTCATACCTTGCTCTGCCCAAGGCATTAAATGCCTCAACCAATTTCTGGAAGAAATTGATGATTGAGGACAGAGGACAAAAACGTAGCTGAGGGTACATGGGTTTCCCTCATTGACACCTGGTCACACCCTATTGGATCAGGGGGTTTCACTAACTCCCCACCCTATCCCTTTTGGAATCATGCCCCCATCTCTTTCACATTTGTAGTTCCATAGCTAGCTATGGTATTTTATTAAATTGTACATTTACGTGATGTTCAAAATGTTTTGCGCTTGACTTAGCACCAAAACCATAAGTATCGAACTTGATCACCTATCCACAAAAAACCAGATCAATGGTAGGGCCTTAGCCTTGAGCTCCATGCCATGATCTCAATACAATATATACATCATGTACAATATTAATACCATGGGGTCAAAACTGGGGTATTACAGCTGTGAGCAACACTTGATTGTTTCTTACTACACCATGAGATCATGGTCAATCCCAGCCAATGACATCCACCTGAGGTTCTCTTTCTATCTATGGCACTTCCTGCCCAATCTGAATATGTATATCCATATAATCTGTAGTCATTATCTCTACCATAGTATTGCGACTACAACTGCTTCCCCAAAAATTTTACTTTTTAGGGCCCCTCCTTCCATTTTTTTATTTTTAAAAGAACACTTAAACTTGTTGCCCAACTCAAATAAGCCCCCCTGCATACCTAGTCTTTCCTAGAAGCTTGAGCAGAAGGATTTTCCTAATCCTGAAGTGCCATTTTGGTAAAAAAAATCCTTAGGTGCGACCTTGGAAACATGCCTTACATAAAAAGTCCGCTTTCAATTTCAAATCAATGCCTGAGAATCGCTCCGACATAGATCAATGGTCCAGGAAATAGCAGAAGAGGAAAGGCAGAAGAAAAAAAGATCAAGTTTTGGTTGTGAAAACTTAAAGTTCTGCTTTCTGCTTTCCGTGGATTGAGATCCAACGGTCATGGAGGATTCCGCACAAATCAACGATCAAGAAAAGGTGGAAGCGGAAGGATTAAGTTGAAACTTCATGAAACACTGACTTTCTGATTTCTGATTTCCGCTTTCCGGAAGGGCGGAAGTGGGAAGGAGGAGGCGAAAAATCCAAAGTTTAATTTCAAAAAATATTGACTTTCCGCTTTTTTATTTTTTCCTTACGGAAGGGTGGAAGCGAAAAAGCCAAAGTTTAATTTCGGAAAAGATTGACTTTCTGCTTCCGATTTATGCCTTCCGAAAGGGTAGAAGCGAAAAGGCGAAAGTGGAAAAGACAAAGTTTAATTTCGGAAAAGATTGAATTTTCGCTTTCCAATTTTCGCCTTCTAGAAGGGTGGAAGCGGAAAGATATAGTTTTAACTTGATCAAATTGGCGAACCCGGTTTCTACTTTTCGGAAGGGCAGAAGCAGAAAGGAGTTGTCAAGGCCACATGATCTAATGGTTCAAATCAAACCCGATCCATCTTTGAGATGATCGGAGTCGTCCAACCTCTTTTTTGTTTTTTACTATGAACCATTGGGGAAACTGAGAAATCTTCCTCTCAAAGCTTAAACTAAAATAAAATTTCTTGCATAACGGGGAGTTGGTCATTATCTATTTTATGTTTCGTAATCGATGCATATCATTAAATTGAAAACTGTGAATTATGGCTGTTTCCAAACCAGATATATCTCTCACAATGTTTTCTTTGTATATCACAGGTATTATTGTTCACCATGCGGATGGACAACTCAGATTTGGGAAAGGTTTAGATCAATGATGGAGATTTGCTCTGATATTCAAAGATGCAGGAAAATAAAATAATTGTGTATTTCCAATAGGGCAAGGCATGTATAAATTTTTATTTGTTTTATGAAACCGTTCGTTTTCAACCATGTGGGCGAATAAGAAACTTAGGAATCTCCTGGGTGACGAATAGAGATAGTATAAATAGGGGTGAAAAGCACCATAGAAATGAATTTGGCTGGTGAAAAGAATACTGGACTATTTTGTAAAATACCTAACTCTTTGCTAATAAGAAGGATCAATTTGGTGGAACAAAGGCATGCGCAAAGATTTAATCAGAATGTGTGGAATGCATACTGTAGAACTATTTATTCTTGCTTTTGTACATCATACAATGAGATTGTTCTAACCTCCTGGAACTATTTCCTTGGTCATGAATGGTCTGTTGTCTGTATAAATGTCTGTCTTGACAGGGTAATAAATGGTTTAATTATATCAGAGCTATCTTTGGTATTCTTTTTGTTGTGAATGTGATTATTGTGTTGGTACAGCTAACTATTATACTTTTATGAGCATTTACAATACATTAATCTGAACTCTAAATTTGCTCCCTGGTAGGGGATTGAATAGTTTAGTTTTAGATCTGGATTAGACCTGCACTTAGCTTAGGCATATGCATTTCATTCTTTAAAAAAAATCATATAAATGGTGGAATGGGCCGTAACAAATAAAATATTTAAAGAACTTAATCTACAGTAGTCGAAACAGTAAACCGAACGTATTCCCCACACCAAACGGTGGACTATATAACTGGAAGTGTTTACCGGGGAGAATCCCTAATGTCTGGTACCTAGTATTTTCCTAGGCGTCAATAGATTTGGCGCTAGAAGAGGGCAGCCAGTGCATGGCTGGTAGAGGAAATCCATTTTTCAAAGACGATTACACTGGAACAACATCAGAAAATATTTTCCCTGAAGATATTTTTCCTGAATTTAAAGAACAATAACAAGCAGGTTCTGTCAAAGAAGAATCAGAACGTTTGTATCATGTCACGTTTGAGGAAGTAGATCAGTTTAGCAGACATACAAGATCCTACGTAGGAAACTTGGGGGGTTAAAATTTATTCATGCATTACCTAGAAGGTGGGATTCCAATAAATTAGCCTCATACACTAAGGATTCAATTCTTGTGGAAAATTTGGAAGAACTGGTAGATCTATCCATCCAAGAAATTGTTCGGCCTCTGGGTTAATTGGATCCAAAATCCCCTACATATTATATTTTCAGTCAGTCTCCACCATAGTCTCCACCTCAAATTATGGCTAGAAATGTTAATCAACCAGCATGGAGAACAATAATTCCACTCAACCTCATTGCAACATTGCATGATATACCTAAACACCCAGAAAGAGTGTTACCAAAATTTGATCCTAGAAAGGGTGTTTCTGTTGAAGATAACTTAAAGAGATTTTATATCGATTTGAATATTTTGAATGTTAACTATGAATATGTGGTTTGCATACTTTTTCAATGTACTTTTGAACCTAAAGCATATTCATGGCACTTTAGTTTGCAAGCTAATTCAATAGTAAATTGGGATGGTTTTGAAAAGACAGTCTTAGGTAAATTCGGCAACTAGAAAACTGTAGCCACTCTCATGAAAGAATTATTGTCTATGAGGATGGAAAAGAAAGAAAAGGTCCAAGACTTTAATCAGAGATTCACCACTTTATTGAATAGATTTAGTGTTGAAACAAAACCAGCTAAAGAGTCTCTAGTAGAATATTATACTACAACACTTTATCTACCAATAGCAATGTTTGTAAAAAGGGCTAGTAAAGTTACATTGGTAGAAAAATATGAAGAATCCAAGAAGATAGAGGCAGATATGGATAGTATAGAAAGGCATACTCTAGAACCTGAGTTGAAACATACCACAAGCAAAATGCCTTTGATGTTAACTAAGCCCAAACAAGAACACTCTAATGAGATAGAAAATGTGGTGAAAATGGTGCAGAATTTGTCAAACAAGGTACTGGACTTGGAAAAGGATAAGGGAGTTAGTTCTTATAGAAATCCATTCAACCCTTATTATAATAATAAAAAATGGAAGAGAATGAACAGCCCCAACCACCTGTACTTAATTCTGTTGTTTTAAATTTTAATAAAGTAGGCATGTATAATTTATGTACTTTTCACCAAGAACATCATTTTGAAAAAAGTTGTCCACAATGGATAAATTCAATGACTCTGGTTATGAATCAATTGTTAGATACCTAGCTGGAAGGTACTGAAGAAGAAAGAGCCCAAATTAATGAGCCTGTAGAGACAAATGAGGAAACCACAATGGTTCTATCCGATTGGGCACCCACATTAGGATTAAACGAAGATGAGCAAAGTGAGGAAATCCAAACATCACTAGTAAATGTTACAACTAGGAGTAAAGGACCAGTGGGGTATCAAATCTTAGTGCTGCCTAAAGAAAGGAAGATAAAAGAAACCTTTAAGAAAATTATCAGCACTACCCAAACACAACAAAAGGTTAATTCAAAAGGCATGAAAGAAACTAACCCATCAATTAATAAACCTATGGAAAGTTTGGCAAATAAAACAGAGACTACTAAAGAACAGAACATGGGATATGATATTGTAAGGGACATTAAGAAAACAAAAGAAAACATCTCTTTATTCGAATTATGTAATTTGCCTCAACAAAGAAGGAAACTTCTAGAAGCTTTTTATCCACATCCCAACAGCACCCCAAAAGCCATTGAATCTGATGATGAAGTAAATGAAGCAAGAATTGGAGGAAGATCTAAATCTCATACTTTACCTTTTCTGTTATCATTTGAGATTTTTAATCATAATGTACATAATTGTTTGGTAGATTCTGGGGCTTCATCAAATGTCATGCCACTTTCAATATGTAAAAGGATTAATTTCCAACCCACACCATCTCCATCTTGGATAATTCAACTAGACAGATAAGTTGTTAAATTCATAGGGGAAATGAAAGATGTTTTGATTTGTTTATCTGTGGATCCCAGAGTTTGTCAGTTTATAGATGTTATGGTAATGGATATACCGAAAGCATATGGATTAATTTTAATTAGGGATTGGTCGACAAAACTAAATGGTTACTTTGCAACCGACTGGTCTCACATGTAGATGCCATACAAAAATAGTCAAAACCAAATTAAAAATACTGAGGGAACCACATATGAAGTATAATATAACTCAGTTAGAAGGGAAGAATGATCCTGTGAACTTCTCATCTGAAATTTTGGGAAATCACTTTTTGGAGCTTGAACCAGGGAACTATCAAGCCAAACAAGTCAGTCAGGAATCAGATAGGCTGTCTGATCTTCTTCAATTCTCACGGGATGATGATATTGATTGTAATATAGTAGACTTAGTTACTAACGTAGGAGATGCTACTAACTATGTAGATTTAAAAGATATGTTTTGGAATTTCTATTTTGATGTAGAATGCACGAATAACATTATTGGGTATGAATCTCTAGGTCTGAAAAGGGTTATTGAATTAAATGTTAAAGATCTAAAAAAAATTGGTAATTCTAGAGAAAATTCTTTTCATCAACAACTTAGAGAAACACACCCTAAACTGGAGCCTTTGATCCAAAAGGAGCTGAGGAAGCTTGGTTCTGTTCTCAGGTAGTACTTTATCTAGGATCTAGAAACCCTTTGTACATAAATGAACTTGATTTTATTGATTTTGTTGTTCAATTTGTTTATTTTCCTGTTTGTTTCACCTTATTTCATAACCTTATTTTGTTTGCTTTTAATAAACTAGCTCGATTTTTGGTGGTTGGAAGTATAGGCATCTGATTAAACTCAAAATATTTGGATGTAAGGAAATGTTTATGGGAAAGAGAAAATGGTAAATTTCGACCATAATGATATTCTTTAACTGATGACAGGCGATGGAAAGGGAAGCCAATCTTCAAGCCCACATTTGAATCATTATAACACCTATGAAATAACCAAAAAATCATGAGGTCTAGAGTACCATATTGGGGTTTCATCCATTCTCACATTAATACCTGTCTCATGAAGCATATCATGATGGACCCATGGAAAGGAAGGAGTTCTGACGGATGTATGGTATTCAAAATGATCCCATTGCTACAAATCAAAGAGGCCAAAAGGCTTAGATTGAAAAGTCATTTTTCTAAAATATTCAGTGTTCAATTAAAGAAATGATGCTGAAGAAATAAATCATCATACCAAAAGGGCTATCAAAACAACGAATATCAACAAGGTTTTTCTCCATCTATGAGCATGATGAGCAAACAATTTTTTCACTCACACAAAAGGACATTGTGGATGGAAGAACCTGTACCAAATTCTCAAAGTAAAAGAAGCAATCAAGGAAGAATCATAAGACATTTTTAGTCATAAAGAAAGCATCAAAAGAATGCTAATAGCATGGGAATGAGGAACAAAAGAATACGTCTGTCTTACTCTGTTGCGATCCTATGGAGTCTTATATGGTGGCAACTAAAAGACAGGGGATAAAATGAACTTCATACTCTGGCCCCAGGAGAGTTATCAAGACATTGAACTCTTGGTTACATTACTCCCAAAGAATGGTATCAAATGTGATTCTTGAAAGTTGCATCCCTGAATAAATCTGGTTTAAAGAAGTCTCGAGAAATATATTTTAAGTAATCATTGAACATTCACAGTACAGTACCATATGGCAATATTGTTGTTCAAAGAATGTTTTTCAGAGATCTGTGTTCACCAGCTAGTCGTCAATTGTTGCTAATGCAATTGCTTCCCCAAAAAATTTACATTTTAGGGCCCCTCCTTCCATTTTTTTTTATTTTTAAAATCACACTTACACTTGTTGCCAAACTCAGATAAGCCCCCTTGCATACCTAGTCTTTGCTAGAAGCTTGAGCAAAAGAATTTTCCTAAGTCTAAAGTGTCATTTTGGTAAAAAAATCCTTAAGCGTGACCTTGGAAACATGCCTTACATAAAAATTCCGCTTTTGATTTCAAATCAACAGCTGAGAATCGCTCAAACATGGATCAATGGTCCAGGAAATAGCTAAAGCAGAAAAGATCAAGTTTCGGTTGTGAAAAGTTAAAGTTCCGCTTTCCGCAGTTTGAGATCCAACGGTCATGGAGGATTTTGCACAAATCAACGGTTAAGAAAAGGCGGACGCAAAAAATCGGAAGCGAAAGGATTAAGTTGAAACTTCGTGGAAGATTGACTTTCCGCTTTTCGATTTCCACTTTCTGGAAGGGCAGAAGCAGAAAGGCGGAAGCGGAAAGGCGGAGGCAGAAAAGCCAAAGTTTAATTTCAGAAAAGATTGAATTTTCGCTTATCGATTTCTACCTTCCGGAAGGGCAGAAAGCGGAAAATCCAAAGTTTAATTTCGGAAAAGATGGATTTTCCACTTTCTGATTTTCGCCTTTCGGAAGGGCGGAAGCAGTAAAGCCAAAGTTTAATTTTAGAAAATATTGACTTTTCACTTTTCAATTTCTGCCTTCTGGAAGGGTGGAAGAAGAAAATCCAAAGTTTAAATTCATAAAAGATCAACTTTCCGCTTTCTGATTTCCTCCTTCCAGAAGGGAGGAAGCGAAAAGGCGGAAGCAAAAAGATAGAATTTTAACTTGATAAAATTAGTGAACCCGATTTTCGCTTTCTGAAAGTGCGGAAGCGGAAAGGATCTGTCGAGGCCGCATGATATAATGGTTCAAATCAAACCCGATACATCTTTGAGATGATCTAGGCCGTCCAAACTCTGTTTTGTTTTTTACTGTGAACCATTAGGGAAACTAAGAAATCTTCCTCTCGAAGCTTAAACTAAAATAAAATTGCTTGCATAACAGGTCGCTGGTCATTATCTGTTTTCTGTTTAGTAATCGATGCATATCATTAAATTGAAATATTGTGAATTATGGTTGTTTCTAGATCATATATATCTCTCACGATGTTTTCTTTGTCTATCACAAGTATTATTGTTCACCAGGGGGATGGACAACTCATATTTGGGAAAGGTTTAGATCAATGATGGAGATTTTCTCTGATATTCAAAGATGCAGGAAATAAAAGAAACGTGTATTTCCAATAGGGAAAGGCCCGTATAAATTTTTTTTTGTTTTATGAAACAGCTTGTTTTCATCCATGTGGGCGAATAAGAAACTTGGGAATCTCCTGGGTGACAAATAGAGATACCATAAATAGGTGTGCAGAGGACCATAGAAAGGAATTTGGGTGGTGAAAACAATGCTAGACAATTCTGTAAAAGAGCTAACTCTTTGATAATAAGAAGGATCAATTTGTTGGAACAAACACATGTGCAAAGATTTAACCAGAATGTGTGGAATGCATATTGTAGAACTATTTCTTCTTGCTTTTGTACATCACATAGTGAGATTTTTCTAACCTCCTGGAACTATTTCCTTGGTCATGAATGGTTTGTTGTCTATATAAATATCTGTTTTGACAGGGTAATAAATGGTTTAATTATATCAGCACTATATTTGGTATTCTTTCTGTTGTGAATGTGATTATTGTGTTGGTACAGCTATATGTTCAACTTTTATGAGCATTTACAGTATATTACTCTGAACTCTAAATTTGCTCCCTGGAAGGGGATAGAATAGTTTAGTTTTAGATCTAGATTAGAACTACATTTAGCTTAGGCATCTGTATTTAATTATTTAAACAAAAATCATATAAACGGTGGATTGGGCCGTAACCAGTGAAAAATTTTAAGAACTTAATCTACGGTAGCCAAAACCATAAACCGGGAGGATTCCCCACACCAAACGGTGGACTATCTAATTGGGATTGTTTACCGAGGAGAATCCCTACTGTTTGGTACCCAAGATTTTCCCAGGAATCAACACATAGTATATTCCAAAGTCTATCATGCCCTTTAGGTACCTCATCACATGCTTTGCAGCTATCAGGTGAACCTATCTAGGTTTAAATAGAAACTGACTTAAGTTGTTCACATCAAAGCATATATCTGGTCTTGTATTCGTCAGATACATCAGTGACCCAATAATTTGTCTATATTGAGTCATGCCTACTAACTCTGATGATTCATCAGATAAAAACTTCAGGTTGGTGTCCATGGGTGTGGCAATGGCTTTGCAATCCAACATATCAAATCTTTTCAAGATTTCCACAGCATACTTTCCTTGGTTCAGAAAGACTCATTCTAGGCTCTGCCACACTGCTAGCCTGGGGAAATAATGCATCAATCTAAGATATTTCATCTCAAATTCTTCAAATAACTTCTTCTTACATCCTGTGGTATGTTTCATGTTTCCTGTCAAAAATAGATCATCCACATATAGTAATATAATGGCAGGTTCATCATCCATAACCTTCATTTAAAGGTTAGGGTCAGCTTTACTCTTGGTAAAACCCAATCTTGTCAAGAAGCTATCAATTCTTCCATACCAAGCTCTAGGATCTTGCATTATTCCATACATATCATTTTTCAACTTACTTACATGATTCACTCTGTCTTCAAATTCAAAACCTTGTGGTTGTTCGATGTATACATCTTCCTCAATCACACCATTCAGGAAAGTTGTCTTTACATCCATCTGGTGCAGATCCCACTTCATCATGGAAGCAAGTGCCATGATGGTTCTAATGGAAGTGTACCTTGCTACTGGAGAAAAAGTATCTTCATAATCAATCCCCTCTTTTTGAAAGAATCCTCTAGCCACAAATATTTCCTTGTACTTTTCAATACTTCCATCAGCTGCATGTTTTATCCTGTAGATCCATTTCGAAGATACCACACTCTTTTTTTTCTGGTTTGGGTAATATGTCCCAAACATCATTCTTCATTATTGACTGGTATTCTTCTGTCATTTCTTCCACCCAATATTTCTTATGTGCATCTTCCTCGTATTTGGTGGGTTCTTTATCTACAAGGTCACATATCAAAGCTACATAACTGGAGAATGGCTTTGATCTCTTGCTTGTTCTTGTGGAGCCTTCTGGAGCTCCATATTTTTCTACTTCCTATATGGTTTCTCTTACCCAATCAGGTTTTCTCTTTCGATAGATATCCATAGTAGGGGGTTCCTGAGGTTCTAGCATGTCATGATCTTCTGATGCTACTATTTCAGGAGAGGGTTCAACTTCTAACTTTTTGGGAGGTACATCCTCTTCATGTACTTCCTCAAGATGACACCTTCTGGATTTCTTAAGAGCAGTTTCTTCATCAAATTTCACATCCCTACTGTAATGTCCCCTTTTTGTAATTTTATTAAAATGCCCAATTTTCCAATTTTTTCACAATTTTGGCTCTTGACTAGTTTTGATGTCTAGACCTCCAAATTGACCCAAATGCTTCCAAATTTTCTCTGAAGGTACATGAATGAGAATATAACTTAAATATAATGCTCATTTATGTTTTTTTACCTCCCAATTACTTCTGAAAACTTTTTTAATGTTCTGTTCAAAGTAGGAGTCTTTACTAGCAAATTGGGGCTCCAATTCCCCCTGGGTAATTGTCGGAAATGGCTTCACAAATGATCCCAAAGTCACTTGAATTTATGAAAAGAGTCTGGGTATGTGTAAGGGACCTTTTTAAATTCTCATATGCATCATGTTTCAGTTTATACATGATGTTATGACTCTTTCCAAAACAACTCCCAAGTCACAATTTCGACCCTTGGGGAAAATGCACCAAATCTTCTCCCAATGCAATAAAAATGAGTAAAATGGATTCCAATGCTTAAGTAATGAAAATTAGACTTGAAATAAACATTCATTAAAATCCATCCATCATATATTTATCAGATATAAATTCCTCAATTCGAAATAATAAGCATTACCATGGCATATATCAAAATGGAGTGGAAATGGTCATTGTTTGCTCATTAAAAGTCATTTTGACATACAACTCTTGTGAATTTAGACTTGAAAATTTTTGATAACTAAGGAAAGAGAATATTTAACTGATTACAATCATAAATGGACAATTAAAGGCTCTCCCAATTCCAAATCATCAGCATTATAATGGTTCACAACAAGATAGTGGGGAAATGACACTATTTCTTCATTGTTCAACATTTTTAAATGAATTATTTTAGTTATTTAGACCTGAGAGTCTTATAAACATGAAATACAGAGCATATACATCATCACATAATATAATTGGCGTTATAATCCTCCCCAAAGAGATCAATAGCTCACCCAAAGCGCAATCCCTCCATTGGCATGAATATGGTGTGAGTGCTGCAATAGAAGAATCCACATGATTTCCTGTAGCTTACACCTATAAATAATACTCCATTAAATACCTGACTGGCCTTTCCAAACACCAACTAGAATGGGAATCTTTCACCCTCGAAATTGGCTTAAGCAAGAAAACTAGTCATCCACTAGCTCTCACAATTCACAAATGACAATTTCACAAATGAGAAAAAGCTTCTTCTCATGGCTGATCCCTGTATTTTATAAACATTATTAGTCTTATGAATTTCCAAATCCATCCATAAACCAAATCCAAGTCGAATTGGTGTGGTTGCTCATGCTATGCCATGTGGCCTCTCTCTTCACCTTCCCTCTTCTCCAAAATTTGAGTAGGAGCCTCTTGGCCTTCTACAACTCCCAAATTCAACCTATAATATGCTCTATTCAGTCTTGACATGTCAATATGTTAGTATGTCAGCCTTTAGATCTGACTTGTGTCATAACTGTCATAGAATCTCCATCATTGGTGTCATAGATGTCATAAATGTAAGGGGAATCTAGCCAAGTGTCCATGAAACTCCCATTTGGATCTTCCTCTCCCATGTAAGTTACAATTCATCCAAAATTAAGCTTCCCATATATTTGAATTTGCAATAGAAAGATACCATTTAACATAGGAATTCTAGCTAGTGTGGGCCCCATAGTCTCCATGTGTCTTCATGCTCCATTGCCACTTCCATTTTCTCTTGTATTTATTTAATAAGATCAATTATTAAATATATATCCCATTCTAATGTATAAACATCATTTATTATCCCCCTTATTCCCAATCTCAAATATTCCACCCCCAACCTAGGAAACTAGTGATTTTCCTCCTTGGCAATTATTTGACTTTTAGCATCCCTTTGACAACTTTCATGAATATGAAAAATGTGATTTTTCCATTGTGACACAATTCAAAAATTGGGACATTACAAATCCTCCCTTCCCAATATTGCTTGTCCTCAATCAATTTCAAACATGGTTGTTGAAGAACCTACTTTCTGTATGATTCTTTGAAGTTGCCACTGAGCTGCCCACTTGAGTCTTTGAGATTTCATGAAGATTTTAGAGAGGAACCACCATGCTTGCTGCTGCACTACTCTGATTAACATCACCTTATTAAATGGGGAATCCATCTCCCATACTGCTTGTTTCCCAAAGAATTTTAAATCAATGGGACTAAAAACTATCCCAGGGTCCCATTGATTGCATTGCAGTCCAACAATTAAGAGTGCTCTCCAACCCATACCATTTGGAAAGAGAATTCCTGGATCCCATTTTCTTGTATGAATTCTTCCAAACATCATGAGTGCATAATATATATCATAAAAGTATATAAAAACATAATAATAATGTACATCAAGGAAGTGCCTCACCAAGAAATCATGAAAGTGCTTATACCTCCCAGTGAGTAGACCACCATTTGTCAAGTGCATACATGCTTCAAGTGACTAATCAAATATGCTCCAATGACATAGGTGAGGATCCCATGTCCTATAATTCTGCTCCCAAATAATTTAATATGCATCAAAATAATAATCAGCCATTTTTTCTTTCATCCAAGAAGTGAATGAAGAACCTCCACCAAAATATGAACCAAATAAGGAGCAAATAAAACACGAAGACTTCAAGTGTCTCAAAGAAGTCTCATCAATAGAATATGTATATCACCATGAAATAACAGAGGATGTTGCTGCCAATAATAATTTTCCTCAATCATATCCCTCTTTACCCAAGTGTTGGATGAAGTTCCTCCAACATCAAATGAACCAAGTGTTGAGCAAGAAAAACCATGAGTCTTCAAGTGACTCAAATGAACATCATAGGTGCACCCATGTAGATGTGTATAATCATAATGTAAAAAAAGATGTTGCAAATTTAAATAATATGGTTCTCTAATAATTCCATCATCAAAAGGACAAATATAATTTCCATGCTCTTCATGTGGCACCATCAAAAGGAAACCTTTCACCCATACTTCATTAGGATGACTGTTGCAAAATTTAGAAGTGTAGGATGTAGGAGAAAGAACCAACTCACCCAAATGATCAGTAATTGAAAAATTGTCATAATTTGAAGTATTCATAGGGGTAGGATTATTCACCTCCCTAGAAAATGCAAAAATTTCCTCATGGGTTGGTTCCAAGGTGGTGGAACTATGCACTTCTTCAAAAATTGTGTAACCATTTTCAAGAGGCAACTCAAGTTCCTCTTCCACCATTACTAGTGATTGGATCTCATCACTATAATCCTCAAG
>LPNX010374975.1:212747-239132 GCA_001517045.1 Pseudotsuga menziesii
TGCTTCTCATGATCCATCATGTCATGAGAATCCTCCAAGCAATCTACCTTATGAAAATTTGAAACATCGAAGGAAAAACAAGTGTCTTGCAACTTTTCAAGAAGTTGCTCATTTTGAATTGTGAGCTTATGAATAACTTCATTATTCTTCAAGTAGGATTCATGTAAACATTCACTAAGCTCAATGACATTTTTTCTATCAAAAATCAAAGACATGAAATTACCTTTGATGTTGCACATTTCTCTTTGGATCTTCTCCATGTCTTCAAGGAATGATGGCTCCTCCAAGGAAGTAGCTTTCCAACAAGAATTTGATACCAATGCTTGAGTGTCATGGAGTATGCTAAGGACCTCTTGGATATTCTTTTCATTCATCTTTAAGGACCCTTCAATAAAATTAGGCTCTTGAAAATGAACCTCCTCATCTTCTTCCTTCTTGCTTGGACCAACTTCATGAAGCTCAAGTGGTGATGGGGAAGTTGATCTTATTTCTTCTTCAACTGCTACAAGGTCCTCATTTTCATGTTTAATGGAATTTTGGCTTGCAGAAACATTTTGAAATCTTATCTCTATGTCACCAACATATATTTGTGAGCACCCATAAGTAGGTACTCCTTCATAGTTCAAGCATCCATCAGTAGATGCTCTTTGGTCCATGTCCATAGTAGAATTTGTTTCAGAATGATATTCAATAGTTTCAAGGTACTCTTCTTCCTTCTCATGTGATGTTTACTCATATTTTTCAAAGTCATTTGGGAGAGAATTTCTATCCTCTTCATGTACTAATTCTTCTACTTCACCTATTTCAGAACTAGGTGGTTCATGGGTCTCCTCCTTTTGCTCCTTCAAGCAAGCTAATGCATTTTTCCCCTTGGTTTTCTTAAATTCAATATATTTTTCCCAACTTTGGATAGCCAAAAATTAGAATCCTTTCATAATATTATTGGTCATGTATTCAAGGATAGGTTCCATGATTTTTATTATCTCCTTACAATCATATGAGATTCTCTTTTCATGCCTAGTCATAGTTTCCAAAAAATTGCCTTCTTCTCCTACTTTTTTTTTCCTCTTCAACAAAAACCCTTTTGGGTTTCAATATATAATGGTGGTCTCTGAATTATTGTCCTAATAAATATTAGACCACATCAGGTGCCAATATCATGCTCTGATACCACTGTAATGTCTCATTTTTGTAATTTTATTAAAATGCTCAATTTTCCAATTTTTTCACAATTTTTGCTCTTGACTAGTTTTGATGTCTAGACCTCCAAATAGACCCAAATGCTTACAAATTTTCTATAAAGGTACATGACTGAGAATATAACTTAAATATAATGCTCTTGTATAGTTTTTTACCTCCCAATTACTTCTTAAAACTTGTTTAATGTTCTGTTCAAAGTAGGAGTCTTTACTAGCAAATTGGGGCTCCAATTCCCCCTGGGTAATTACCGGAAATGGCTTCACAAATAATCCCAACGTCACTTGAATTTATGAAAATGGGATGGTTATGTGTAAGGGGCCTTTTAAAATTCTCATATGCATCATGGTTCATTTTATACAGGCTGTTACGACTCTTTCCAAAACAACTCCCAAGTCACAATTTCGACCCTTGGGGAAAATGCACCAAATCTTCTCCCAATGCAATAAAAATGAGTAAAATGGCTTCAAATGCTTAATTACTGAACATGAGACTTGAAATACACATTAATTAAATTCCATACATAATACATTTATTAGAGATAAATTCCTCCATTCGAAATAATAAGCATTACCATGGCATATATCAAAATGGAGTGGAAATGGTCATTGTTTGCTCATTAAAAGTCATTTTGACATACAAATCTTGGGAATTTCGACTTGAAACATTCTGAGAAGAAGAAAATATAATATTTCACTGATTACAATAATAAATGGACAATTAAAGGCTCTCCCAATTCCAAATCATCAGCATTATAATGGTTCACAACAAGATAGTGGGGAAATGACACTATTTCTTCATTGTTCAACATTTTTACATGAATTATTTTGGGTATTTTGACCTGAGAGTATTCTGAACATGAAATACAGATAATATAAATCATCACATAATATAATTGTCATTATAATCTTCCCCAAAGAGATCAATAGCTCACCCAAAACGCAATCCCTCCATTGGCATGAATATGGTGTGAAAACTGGAAATAGTTGAGAGAGAGTGCTGCAATAGAAGAATCCACATGATTTCCTGTATGTTACACCTGAAAATAAGACTATACTAAAGATCCATTAAATACCTGAGTGGACTTTCCAAACACGAACTAGGATGGGAATCTTTCACCCTCGAAATTGGCTTAAGCAAGAAAACTAGTCATCCACTAGCTCTCACAATTCACAAATGACAATTTCACAAATGAGAAAAAGCTTCTTATCATGGCTGATACCTGTATTTTATAAACATTATTAGTCTTATAATGTTCCAAATCCATCCATAAACCAAATCCAAGTCGAATTGGTGTGGCTGCTCATGCTATGCCATGTGGCCTCTCTCTTCACCTTTCCTCTTCTCCAAAATTTGAGTAGGAGCCTCTTGGCCTTCTCCAACTCCCAAATTTGACCTCTAAGATGCTATATTTATTCCTGACATGTCAGTATGTCAGTATTTCATCCTTAATATCTGAATTTTTTCATAACTATCATAGAATCTCCATCATTGGTGTCATATATGTCATAAATGTAAGGGGAATCTAGCCAAGTGTCCATAAAACTCCCATTTGGCTCTTCCTCTCCCATGTAAGTTACAATTCATCCAAAATTTGACCTATTAAGTATATGGATAATTATATGAACCTTATAATCCATCCAAAAACATTAGGATTCCCATATATTCGAATTTGCAAGAGAAAGATAGCATTTAACATAGGAATTCTAGCTAGTGTGGGCCCCATAGTCTCCATGTGTCTTCATGCTCCATTGCCAATTCCATTTTCTCTTGTATTTATTTAATAAGATAAATTATTAAATATTTATCCCCTTCTAATGTATAAACATCATTTATTATCCCCCTTATTCCCAATCTCAAAGCTTCCACCCCCAACCTAGGAAACTAGTGATTTTCCTCCTTGGCAATTATTTGACTTTTAGCATCCCTTTGACAACTTTCATGAATATGGAAAATGCGATTTGGCCATTGTGACCCAATTCAAAATTTGGTACATTAAACCTACTAATATCTATATGATGTAATCCTAAAATGTATATACCAAATGCTTTGGATACTTCACAGTATCCAACAAATATTCCCTTCTTTCCAGAAGGATCCAACTTGGTTCTCTTCTCTTTCGGAATATGCACATATAGTAGACAACCAAATACCTTGAGATGGATCACTTCAGTTTTATTTCTTGTATACATTTATTCATGAGTATTTAATCCAATAGAACTATGAGATAATCTATCCTGCACATATACAGTTGTTCTTGCTACTTCAACCCACAGGTGCATGGGGAGGTCTTGGTCATGAATCATTGTTTCCACTGCTTCCATAATGGTTCTATTATTGCTTTCCACAACACCATCCTCCTGGGGATTATAGGGAGTGGTTAGTTCCCTCTTAATTCCATCTTCTTTGCATAATTATTCAAATTATTTTGAAGTATATTCTCCACCATTATCTGATCTCAGTGTCTTGACTCTTCTTTCTGAATAGTTCTCTATCAAGGATTTCAATTCCTTGAATTTCCTGAACACTTCACTCTTGGTATTCAAGAAGAATATCCATGTCTTTCTTTAATAGTCATCAATAAATGTGACATAGTATTCATATCCACTTAAGGATGTGGAGGTCATAGGACCACATACATCATAATGAATTAATTCCAAAGTACCTTTATTATTTGTTTCACTTTTTGGAAATGGATTCTTGATTTTCTTTCCTCTTACACATCATTTGCAAGTTCCTTCATGATCACTCTTCAGATCTGGTAAACCTGTTACCATTTTGCTTACACAGGGTAATGATTTGTAGTTGATGTGAGCAATCCTTCTATGCCATAGTTCACGAGAGCTAGGGGTATCATGGACAAGGGTTGTCTCTGGATGTCCCTTGAGTTTGTACAGTCCTCCTTATTCTTCACCAATGACCACAGCATCTTCAATTGTCTTTCCTTTAGTCCACGTGAGTACTTAGCCATCTATAAAAGCAACTCTATATCATTTCTTATCTAGTGTTGAGATGGAAAGTAGGCTCTTTTTCAAACCTGGTACATATAGTACTTCCTTCATCTTCATGGAAGTTCCAGATTCAAGCCTGTAGCTTGATTAACCAATGCCTTTGATGGGATAATGATATTCATTTCTCAATGATACTTTCTAATGAGAGTTATTTTCTTCAAGTATTGATAGAGTTTTCTTCTTCCCTGTCATGTGATTTTAAGCACCACTATCAATAAGCCATGTATCTTCTCTAGGTGTTACAGACCCAGAGAGTGCAAAGAATAGTACATATTATTCTACACCTTATTCTTTTGCTTGCCTCTTTCGAGGTCTTTATTCTTCTTCATCAAATACATCTTCAGCTAGATGAGCATGATGTCTTTTGTTGGTGTTCTCCTTCAAATGGACACTCTCTGGAAAGGTGTCCTATCTTATGACAGTTGTAACATTGATATTTGCAGTAGTCTCTTTTCTGAATGTTATCTCTTTTATTCTGAAACTTCTTTGGAGGTATATACTCCTTGTGGCTATCCTTCTTGAATTTTGATTGTTTTATTCTCTTGGTATGGGTGGCTAGAGCTTGATCATCTTCTTTAACTATATCTTCTCTGTTAGCTACTATAGATTCCTCTTAGATGCAGTCTTCCCATACAATGTCAAACTTCATACTTTCTTTTCTAGCACACATAGTTTGTATGAATGATTCCCAAGGTCTAGTGAGACCATTGAGAGAAGTCATGACTAGTTCATATTCATCAAGGGAGTCTCCAATAGCATCTAGTTGTTCCTTGAACTGGGAGACCCTTGTGAAGTAATATTGAACTGATTCTCCTTTACTCATCTTGGTGCTCTTCAGTTGAGCTCTCAAATTCATCTTTCTGTTGATGTTTCATCCCTCATACATTCTGGAAAGGGAATCATACATTTTCTTTGGTGTCTTTTTAGACGACACTTGAGGGATCAAGTGATCTTTGATAAAATCAGCAATTATCCTCATTGCCTTGATTACATATTTCCAGTGCTTCTCCTTAGCTTCATGTTCTTCTGGTTCTGGGAATTCATCCTTGATGTACTTATAAAGATCATTCTCTTTAAGAATGAGACCAATCCTATACTTCCATGCTCGAAAGTTTTCAATGCCTTCCATCTTATCCTCAAGCTTAGTGCTTGGGGCCATCCTATCCACTGGGTCACTAAAAATTGAAATTTCTCAAAATGAAAAGTTGACCTTACCAGGAGATGTGCTTAACTAAGGCGAGTTGGTTGGTCCATTTGGTTTCTAGAGATCCCAAATATGCACCCTTCAAATCTATCTTGCGAGGTTTCAATTTATGCATAACTTTTGGTTCTGGTTTTTTGTAGTTTTCTGGTTTAGGGACAAAATAGGGTTTGGATTTCCTGGAGATTCAACCACCCAAAAACTTCGATCCAGGGCTCAATATATGCGCTCTATGGAGGCACAACTTTCTATGCAAGTAAATCTTCAAAATTCCAACTTTTGCAAAAACCCTAATTTATTTTGGAGGGAGAGGAGAGAGAGTTTCACCTTGTGAAAGTTGTTCTATTGAGGCTAGCTCTGATACCATGTTAAGATTTCATATGCTTAGCTAGATATCATTAGTGTTTAATACAAAATCACAACATCAACATATGAAAAATCACTAAAAGAAACACAATCACAAGATAGACACGGTATTTATCCTAGGAAACCCTCAAGGGGGAGAAAACCCAACAAAACTTCCTTTGTATAGATGTATAAGATAAAACCCCAAAACAGGTATTCTCCTCCTTGCTGGTGTGTCTCTCTTTCTCCTATGCACTACACAAGTGAGTGAGTCTATGTTCAAATGAGAAGCACAACTTCTGTATTTATACTATTTTTGTCAACTGACTTTTAACCTAATCAAGTCGGCCCCAGTAAACTATCTGGGCCGACTTCCCCTAGGAAATCTCAAAACAATATTTTATTTTATTCATTAGGGTACTAGTGACCCAACTTACAATTGAGGATTTACCTCATGACTCTATGATGATCAATTACAATAATAACATCCCAGCGGAGGAATAATAACATCTCCCTTGGGGTACATAAGTAAAATACATTTAGAATAACCTTTGAAGTTACATTATTTCAACAGAGTGGACTCTAAGGGATCTTATCAAGTTAAATTAGCTAGACTCACATGTGACCATATCCATTGACTTCTAGGTAGAAATTACTCTACTTGGCTATATTCTAGAATTTGCACTCGAAAATGACCAATCCACATTGAAAGTTGAAGATGGAATTAGAAAAGGAGCATGAGGAAGAAATTTGAAAGAAGTTCCATGGTGGATTGATACTTAGTTGGTTGATCTTGGGATTTTTCCTCTAGATTGGATTAGAATAGAGGAGTGGGGTAAAGTCAAGGTGATGTTGTTACATTGCAACAGGTAGATAGATCATTAGTGGAGGGGGTAGATAATGTTGAATCCAGGGATGAGTGAGCAAAGTGAAGAGCATAAGTCAAAGAAAAATGTTGAAAGGACCAACTAATATAATCACAAATAAGAAGCATGTAACTAGAAGAAAACATAAGGAATGGGACAAATAATGAAGAAAACTAAGAGGAGTTTACCAACTTCAAATAAAGAGATAATGGGATGGAGATTCCAGACAACATGACAAGAGAAGGATGGGGGAAGGTACAAGCAAGAGGAAGGATAATGAAGACAAGTTGTCGTGTGACAAAGAGCTCTATAATACACCAGAATCAACCTTGAACATAGACAAGGATCATCAAGAACTATTAGGACATGCGTAAAATAAAAGTACTCAAGAAAGTGAACCCCTCATTGGTGTAGAAGCGGGCACTAGAAACAACGAATCTAGCACTCCCTAGAATGACCCCTAGGTGAACTCACATAATCTAGTAACAAACTCTCAAATTTGTTTTTTGCAATTACCTTGGCATAGTTAGATGAATAGTAGTATTGATAGCTCTCAAAGTGGTTCATTAGTAGGAGGAAGCAGTAGTATCTCTCAGCAAACTAGTAGCAACAATATTTTGCAACTAGGACCCCAAGTATTTTTGTTAGTAGGAACTTCAACCGCAACTATGGTGGAAGCACCAACAAGACCACCCCTGAAATTTCTAGAAGTTTGAGGGAATGGCGGAGAAGATGACGCACCCAAACACTGGTTTCTTTGTGAGGCAATATGGAATTCCAGAGCGACCCACGGGGCATCCAAATTTGTAGAATATTAGATGACCCTCCATGGAAAGGAATTACAGTGGTACAAGAGGCTAATAGAGAGAAGAGGTACAAACACAGTAGCTCCTACATTAGCATAAACAAAGAAATTGTTTCTAGATGAGTTTTCAAAATAGAAAGTGTTGTGGAATTAAGGGAAATATGTTAGATGCATGAATAATCAACTTGGGCACACACACGATGGTTCAAATATTTGTTAACCAAATTAAAGTATCAAGTTCATGAAGCTCGTCATATAGAGTGGTTTATCCAAGGGTTCTTTCCAATAACGAGGATACCTTTATCACAACAAGTAATAGACTTACCCATAACTACATTAGAGTAAGCAATGAAGATTGAGGCTATGACAAACTATATAGACTCCATAGGAGTTGGGGTTGGAACTTTGTTCTCTTCTAGGGAACTGGCATAGGTGCTTAATAATTTGGAAGAGATAACTGAGAGACCTCAAGATCTGAACGCATCAAAATCATCCCAATCGCAAGTATGTTGTATTGTTGCATGACAGAAGGACATCATGCTTCAAAATGTTTGTGCCACCAGGACAGTAACTTCCACCAAGCGGACAGTTCAATGCAGGACCCATTGCAACAATTGTGCAAGTGGTTGTAGTAAATATATTTCATTCAACAAGTCATACATCATATACAAAATCCATCGAGTGTTTCTCCTAATGATTTATGTAAAATATTTAAATCATTTTGTCATCCACCATGAATTTTCCCAGTCTCATAGAAATACTCTTCAGTACCCAACACAACCTACTGTGAATTATGTGGATCTACTACACACAACACTGTGAAATGTTGGGCCTTAGATTCCCTTATAGAGAGGCTAGATAGATCTATATTCTAGGTAGTTAATCAACCCCCATGGATAGGAGGGGGAGGTAGTGGAAGAGGATTTGGAAATAGAAGAGTAGGAGGTCGAACGGGACCCTTATGATGCTACAACTATAATGAAGTCAACCATTTGTCCCACAACTGTACTCTACCCAAAAGAACATGGTGTACCTATTGCTGCACCAACACTCACATGGTGGAAGGATTCCCTAACTCTCATTGCTAAATGGGAATATCGAGCAAGAAGACAACAAAATTTATAAGCTATGAACCCTATGAAGACCGAACTGTAGCAGGATTTGTTGTAACATAGGAATGTGTGAAAACCAGAGCATACCAATGATGACGAAGCTCTTTGATGATTCAAAAGGTAGCACCAAAGAAGACTAAATACAATCTAGTTTAGAAAAAGGAGATATACTAGGAAGCCACATATATGTTTGGTCAAATACCAATTCTATTGGCTCGAGAGAGTACAATATTGACTCAAAAATTCAGGTTGGATGATACTAGAGATGATGGCAAGGTATCAGGTACTGATAAAGAAAAGGACTCTATTTCGCTATGGTTTCACTTACTAAAGGGCATATTAGAAGATGAGAAAGCCACACAGAAGTTATGAAGTGTGTTTCACAAACTTCCTAATGTTGTAGAAATGGAGGGAGAAATCTACGCCCCGCTACCAAAGAGAAATTCAGTTGGTGTGACAAAGGTGAAGGAAGAGAACGGGTCGTGAATATTGTTTGGATGCATAGGTGCACAGGTATGACATTAAGAATTTGAAGCTTGAATTAGGATCCGATTTGAACATCTTACTGAATAATTCATGGGAAGCAATGGGTTCACCAACTCTTGTTTATTCTTTCATTGAGTTGTGCATGGAAAATCGATATCATATATTTCCCATTGGTAATATAGAGAACACTAAATTGGATCTAGGGGGTTCTAAGACCACCATGAATTATGAAGTCAATGAGATCATGGGTGATAAAGATCCTTATCCAACACTTCTCGAGATTGAATGGGCCTATGAAAAGGATGGCATAATTGATCTGGAAAACATAATGATGACCTTCTATGCTAATGGTATGAAGGTGATGCAACCTCTAGATATTCATCAAGGTTTGAGATACACATAGAAAATCCAAGAAAATATGGAAGGAGGTGTTCTAGATAGAATATAATCTCTCACAACATGAAAGAGGGAAGACTACGTGAACCCAACTACATATGGACCAATATGCTGGAGAAGCATCCAATCATTTGATAGTTATTCTGAAGACACCTACGATAATTGGAAAAATGGGCACCATAAGCTTCCATACAGGCATTGTGCAATGGTGAAATATGTTAGATGGATTGACAGAATGGCATAGAATTAAATATTATACCAACATATGAAGATACCAATGGCTTGGATACATTCTTACAGGAGATGGAATCTTTAGTCGAAGAAGAATACCGCATGGATTTATTGGACACGACACTTAAGGGAATATTGCAAGATGGTGGTCAATAGATAGAGATGATTTTCCTGATTGGGACACCACACAACTAACTTTGATGATTTTATTCAAACCATATTTTCATGCTACAAGGTGAAAGAGGTCTATATGGGGGAAACCAATACATTGAACTGTGTGAGCACCAGTGGGAATCGGGAGGCTTACAAACACAGGTTTGGGTTTATCAATTCTTCCATGAGCTTGGTCATATTCCAAAATCTTGGTATCTACATGAAGAAACAAGGAGGCGAAATGACTGTTGGAATAAGATACATGCCTAATTATGTCCATACTTTTTCTTCTTTGCGACACAATGACAGAAGCATTAACAACTATCAAGGGTGGATTATTTATTAGATGGTTGCAGAAGGTGGGTCACTCATATATTTCCCTACACATCAAGAATTGGTTAACTTCCACTTGTCCATCCCAAAGATGAGGCATCCTCTTTGTTTCCCAAAGGTATATTAATAAAATACTGAACTAGATGAACTTGAACAGTTGCGACAACTTACCTTCCAGGAAAAATAAGGCACACAGGAAGTTAGACATACCAAACCTGAAGATACCGAAGCAATATATGCATACCCTATGCAACTAAAGAAAATCAACATTGTTACCAAAGACAAACCAAAGATCGTAGCTATTGGGGATTACTGGGATGACCAAACAGTCTCTGAGGTTGCATCCCTACTAAAAGAGTATGAATACTTGTTTTTGAAAAGCTTCACAAAACTAAAAGAAATTCGGGGAGACCTCAGGGAGATGAATATTGCACTAAAACCACATGTAAAGTGGGTAAAGCATCGACCATATCAATTGCATCCATGAATAAAGAAAAAAATGAAAAAATATATTGGTCACATATTGAGTGCAGGCTTGATTTTCCCAAATGATGAGTCCAAATTAATCAATCCCATTGTGATCCATAGCAAGAAGGATACAAAGGAAATCCAAGTTTTTGTCGATTGTCATAGCCTGAATGTTGTTTGTGTCCATGACCCTTTTTCGACACCTTTCAGTGATGAAGTGCTATATCAAGTGGTGGGAAATGAAGCATACTCCTTCACTTATGGATCCTTGGGCTATCATCAGGATAGGATTGTTAAAGAAGATAAGAATAAGACTACATTTACTATTGAATGGTAATCATTTGCATACAATGTTATGCCATTTAGACTCAAGAATGCGTCGGTTGTTTTTTCAAGGATTGTGATCACCGTTTTCCATGAGTTCCTTAATAAATTTTTAGAAGTATATATAGATGACTGAATGGTTTACAGTCTGCTCAAATAACATTTTCTTCTCCTTTGACTTATGTTGGATCATTATAGACATATGAGTATTTCATTGAACCTGTGAAAGTGCATATTCTATGTACCCTTTGGTAACCTTCTAGGACATATTGTGTGCAAAGATGGAGTACTGGTTGATCCTGCAAAAATTGTGGCTATCATAAATCTGCAAGCACCTATGATGGTAGAACAATTGTGATCCACTTTGGGACATACGAGGTACTATATATGATTCATCTACAACTATGCATCCAATATTACTTCATCGTTCGATAAACTATTGCATAATCCTAATACTTTTCAATGGAGCGAAGATTGTGAAAAGGCATTCAACATGCTAAAAGAAAAAATGGTAAACACCCTGATCCTAGATTTTCCTGATTAGCAGAAAGAGTTTCATGTCCATGTAGACGCACCAATAATCACTCTTGGCACTCTACTGGCCCATCCAGGAGATGGCAAGTTGGACCATCTAGTTTATTTTTATAATAGAAAGCTATCACAAGTAGAGTGTAACTATACAACAAAAGAGAGAGAAGTTTTGGCTATGATCTATGCATTACAAAAGTTATGACACTACCTCTTGGGAGGACAATTGAAGTTCTTCATAGATCACTATACCTTGAAGTATCTGGTAAACAAGCCAGTGTTAGAAGGAAGAATCTGCAGATGGTTGCTTCAGTTTCGATAATTTTATTATGAAGTTATCGTGAAGCCCGGGAAACACAATCATGGACCAAATCATCTATCTCGTATAGAATACAAAAAAATTGATGGACCAATGGATGACCAGTTTCCAGATACCACATTATTTAGAGTGGAAGTCATCCTAGATCACTTAGAAGAGATCAAATTGTTCGTCACCACAGGAAAGGCACTTAGTTGCAAGAGTCATCGAATATCATCTAATTGCGATCCAACTATGTAAACTGGGAATTGATGGAATCTTGCACAGATGTGTACTTGATCATAAACATGAAAGTATCTTGTGGGAATCTCATGTCGGAGTTGTGGGAGGTCATGTTGGAAGAAAAGATACAAGTAAGAAGGTGATACAAGCAGGTTTATGCTTTTCCAACATGTTGGTAGACCATCTTGTAGAGATGAACTCGTATTAAATTCAGTATGTGCACTACAACCATTTGAGAAATGGGCGATAAACTTTGCAGGACCCATCAACCCATTGGAAAAGCATTCAAAATGTCATTATTTTATTACTACAACAGACTATTTAACAAAGTGGGATGAAGCTGCACCATTTGGAGATAGTTCTACTATGACGGTGGTTCAATTCATCTATGAAAATATCATCACTCATTTTGAGTGCCCCTTGAAGTCTCACAAGTGATGAACAAAAGCATTTTCTGAACAATACAATTGAAGAATTGACAACTAAATTTCATATTCAACATCATAAGAGTAGTCCTTATCACCCTTAGGTGAATGGAACTATAGAATAATTCAACAAAATCCTGGAGAATGGACTGACCAAAGTCTATTGCGCAAATAGGGAAAATTGGGATGAGTGGATTCCAATTGTACTATGGGGTTACATGACTATTATTAAGAAACTTCACAAGAAAACTCCATTTCAGTTATTCTATGGCAAAGAAGAAATTATTCCCGCTAAATTCATAGTTCTAAGTCTTTACATTGCACATGCAACACAAATGACAATAGAAGAATTAGATGCATAATGACTTGTAGAATTAATGGAACTTGAAGAATCCCACTTTATGGAAGAATATCATACAATACTAGAAAAAAGTCGACACAAATCATGGCATGATCACAATATCAAGAAGAAACCATTTTCCAAAGGAGACAAAGTGTTATTGTATGACAACAATATTTTAAAGCATCTAGGAAAATTATAGATGCATTGGTTGGGACCATTCATTGTTGTGAAAAATAAGGATTCAGATGATGTGAAACTTGTGCACCTTGATGGTATCTTGCACCGGGATGGGTGAATAGCACACGCCTAAATCCCTATGTTTTCGCGAGATAAAAATCCTGCTCTCATGAGTGATTTAATTAGGAGTTAGGATTTCTTTCCATTTTAGTTCAGTGATATTTCTTTTCAATCTCTAGTTTGTTTTCATGGTTTATTTTGTTTTTCAGTTAGTCCTCACCATTATGGTCGGGAAGGGACCCACGGTTCCAGTAAATCTCTACTAATATCCCATTGTAGCAATATAGTTGCATCATCCACAAGATCATCGGTCACGCATGTGAAGCCACTACAACTCATTCGGTGTGTGATCATGAAAATCTTTCGCCACCTTAGATCTACAGCAACCCCAACACCTAGATATCCCACCTATGTGATTCATCATTCATCATTACGCCATTGTCGCACGTATGATTCCCAAACCATTATCATCAACTTGTATGATTCCCATCATGAAAATTCCTGCCCCATGCCTAGATCCTTGATGCATCATTTCCCATCCAATTCACATAATGTGAAAGGCCACCCTACCATACTTCTACATATATATAAAGATACGTAACATTCCTTGTCACCCACAAGTTTTTTTCCATGCCTCATCTTGTTGTAACCATGCAAATAGTCTTACAAACCCCTATGTTCATTCTCTTTCTATTGTATGTGATGTTATATTTCATCAGGCATTTCTCAGTCACCTCCATGCAGATCACTCCATTGATTATTCCCAAGCCTAGTTCATGTTAGATGAACATTTTGATGCACACTGCTTAGCAGGAATTTCAAGCCTTGGGTTAGATGGACATTTCAAGAAATTATAATGTTCTTTAGACAAGATTCGCCCTTGATCTTCCTAACACATTTCATTCTTTCAAGCCCCTTACTGCCACTGTAAAACTTTATGAGAGTTTGAGAGAGTAATTCACCACAAGCCAAGAGGCAACAGTTGATTGTGATGGTATTAGTGCACATGCTTCATCCTCATTTCTTAGTCTCCTTAATGCTTAGTAGATCATCTCTATGAGTATGTTCTCTTATTGAAAAAGGAGATAGTGGTTTCCTAGATACAATGGAGTCCTCAGGAATGAATATTTTAAAGACAAGATATAATTTGTGGGGTTTGTTTCCTATAATTCCATAACCAAGCAGATTGTAGTCTTTCTTGCAGGCATTTTCCCTCGGCATAGCATATGGTAATTTTCTTCAATGTAATTGATATAAACATTGAATACCATTGTATTTCAGTACCAGAATCATTAAACCAATGCTTTTCAGTACCAAAGTCGGTTCCTTCATTTGAAGGACCAACAATAGAAAATGAATAAGGATTAGTAACGCAACAGAGTTGACACAAGGGTGAGTCAACCTTTGTGGTTGGGGACTGCTGGTTCATTAATTTTTTGAGGAGGACTAGAAAAGGTGGAAGAAGAGAAGACCAAAGAATGCAATTGAGGAAAGGAAGCAGAATTTACAGAAAAGAGGTAACAACTGCAACAACTTTTGGACCAGTTTTGGACCTACTCCACGAGTATAAAAGCAATCAGAGGATAAGCAGAAGGGAGGACGCAAAAGTGCATCGGTGCAGATCTAAAAACATCCAAGTATCAGAAGATCAAAACCAGCAAATAACATAAACATATATATTTGCAAGTAGGAGTTATGTATTTGGGTTTTGTGTTTCATTTATATATCCCACGACGGGTGATATTGTGGTGAATGTAATTCCTAGAGCGATGATGTAAGTTGTTGTAGTGGAGTTCCATTTTTTATAATGGAAAAATATTATTGGGCTCCTTAAATTTATGTTTTACGAGTATCTCTATTATGGTTGTTTATGTTTATTGTTTTGATGTCTCCAGATGAGTAATGAATATGATTTTCTATTGCAGTATATTGGAATGAATGATATTGTGATGTTTGCTATTCTAAAAACTCGATCGTAACCATATAGTTAACCACTACCTATCTTATTGCAATCTTGGTTGTCCTTCGGGTGAGACCTTCCCCATTAATGGGATTAAAAATGCCAGCAAACTAGAGTAGAGTGGCACTTTTTTGTTAGCCCGTGTGCAAGAACTGTGGTCTCAATTTTGCGCCAACAAATGTCATCTATATAAACCACAACAATCAACTAGTTCTCATTTTCCATCTTGAAGTATATATTTTTGTTCACAATTATGCTTTTGAATCCTTGTTATACTTGTAGATATTTATCATTTCTTGAATGCCAATCCATGGGGGCTTCCTTTAGTCCATAAAGTGATTTCTTCAATTCGCACACATGATCTTTATTTTTTGATAATAAGAACCCTTCTAGTTGTTCAATGTATACTTTTTCCTCTATATTTACATTGATAAAGGCTAACTTGACATCCATTTGATAGACTTCAAAGTTCTTAAGTCACGCAAATGCCAAAAATATTTGGATAGCTTCTAGCCTTGCAAATAGGGAAAAGGTTTCTTCAAATTCAATACCTTCAACTTGAGCCTAACCTTTACCAATATTCTTTTGTTTCTTATTACTTTCCCATCTTCATTCAACTTTTTCCTGAAAACCCACTTGGTTCCAACATCATTTTCATCTTTTGGTCTTGGAACAAGTTCTCGTTTCTCATTCTTCTCAATGTGTTTAAGCTCTTACTCCATAGAATTAATCTAATGCTTGTCTTCGTTGGATTCTATAAAATTCTTGGGCTCTATTTTATATAACAAGGATAATTTTGCATATTCTGGTGCATTTGCTAGTCTTCCTCGAGTATTAACTCTCATATATTTATCACCAAGAATTAGATCTTCAAAATGATTCTTTCAAACAAATTTGGATAATGTTTGTGTATCTTAACATTATGTTTCTTCTTCTTCATTTTCTTCTCCTTCTTATTTTTCTCCTTTGCAACTTGGCTCATATGTTTAAACATTTACTTGTGATTTCAACTTCCGATGTCATGCTTCATCTAATTTTACATTGGAACTCTTTACGATTTTGTGCAATGTTATATTGTAACACCTGTAAGCTTTTATTTTTTATGAATAACCTAGAAACATACCTTCATCAACTCTGGAGTCAAATTTTCCCAAATCTTCATCATCTCTCTTTATGTAGCACGTGTTGGTATACCTTTCCATAGTTCATAAGGTGTTATGTTGTTATTGACTTTGATTTTCCCTAGATATTCATAATTTAGATCATGGTGTTGACTACTTCTCTCCAAAACCTGCCTGATAGTTTGACTTCATTCAACAATTTTATTTCCATTTCTTGTACGATTTGGTTCTTCCTTTCTACCACTCCATTATGCTATGGATTTCTTGTAGCTTTAAAAAGTATCTTTATTCCACGAGTCTCACAAAATTCTTCAAATTCATGTGAGGTAATTAACTCACCTCCTATGTCTAATGTTAAGCACTTGATTTTGAAATCAATTTTGTTTTCAAGCAAGGCTTTGATTGCTTTGAACTTCTCAAACAATTTTTTTTTTTTAACAGAAACGGTTGGGTGTTTTTTTATTATATAGAAAAGAATGTGGATACAAAATACATATATGAATCATCCCACAACAGGATAGCATCCATTACACCTTGTTCATCCTTCTCTAGCTTGTAGCTATCATGAAAATTTCCTATACCGTGGAAGCTATATCTTCTTACGAATTTCCCAAGCAATAAAATGTAGAAACAAAACATTGCATAAACAAATCATATTTTAAGGGATCCAAACATTTTCAAGAATGACGCTATTCTTTTCTAAAACACCGCAACACAAACCAACCCCTTTACTGGCCATGCTATCCGCGTGTTGGTTTTTACCTCTCAAAACATGAAGGAAGGTAATTGTTTTGAATTCCTTGACTAGACAGAAGAGGATGTGATGCATCTTAAAGGATGGAATCTTCTGATTTATAGATATATTTCTTACTTCCCTAATGAAAATTAGGGAATCTCCTATGATGCTCATTTCCTCGATCCCCATTCTCTAACCATCTCCAAACCTTTAATTAAAGTGAGCCATTTCGCACCATTATTCGTTGCTCTCCTAATGCCCCAGGAATACTCTTTTTGCTTGTTCCCCTTGGAATAAAATATTACTCCACATGTGCCTGCTATCCCTGGATTTATTTTTGAGGCACCATCAAAGAAAAAAGAACTGCTTCCTATCGTTGTCCACCAATTTTGAAGTTCATCATTGCTCATCCTTATATGCCAACTTGGAATCCTCAACTTCTTTGAGAGGTTCAACCCAGAACGGGGGGAAGGATGCCAAAGTAGTTCGGCCATCCAATCTCTTTCGTCAACCATAAGAGGTTCATTTTTTACACTTTTTATTCCTGTTATGAATAAAGTGTCCACCCATAGGTCCTTTGCCGAGGCAGAAACTTTATTAATGCTTGAGCTTATTCCTTCAAAGATTTCCCTGTTCCTCGCAGTCCATATTTTCTAGCAAATAAATCTTGAGAGAGCTTCCCATGCTCTAGCAAAGTCTGGTTTTTTATTGAAAGAGCCCTGATAGTAATATTTCCAATTGAAGAATAGATCATTCCAATTCATTGGCAGCGTAATATTCATATTTAATCCTTTGAGCGTATTACTCCAGACTTCCTACGTGAATTTACACTCTGTGAAAACGTGCTCCAAGCTTTCCTCCTCCTCTTTACATCAGATGCAACGTAGCATCCCTACGATCCCTCTCTTCCTCAGATTCTCGATTGTGAGTGTTTTACGGTGGGAAAGGATCCAGAAGAAGACGTTAATATTTGGAAACTCATCGTTGCTCCAAATTTTATTCCACCTGTTATTTTTTATTAGCGTGTTCTTATTTTTATAGATCAATACGGTAGCCTTCTTTCATCGTGTATGATCCCTTCATTCTCCATCCTCGATTGTTTGCAATTTTTTTATGTATTGGATCTTTCCCATGCAGGAGTGTGAGGAGTGCTCGGTAATCAGCTTGAAGATGCACTAGGAGTTCTAAATTCTTCCACCCTTTCCATCTACCATTTCCTGTCCAAGCTGAAATATTGTATAGCATGTTAAAGTTGTTGCGTTCACACCAATCATTTAGCTCGTTTATCTCATGACAGAAATTTGTTGGGGAATTCAATCCTATTATATCCTACCAGAATTTAATACGCTTCCCATTCCCTGCTATCCAATAGATTTTTTCTTGGATGATATACGTTGTCGTTTTGCAAATATCCCGTATTGGAGACCTAGCTCTGCTCGTGCTTATGCTCTCAACACATTTTCTTCTGCTACCTGTCATATATTTTTTCTACAGGGCATTTTTCCATCATGAGTGTTAAATTCATGGTTTAGGGATCTCTTACTCCCACTCCACCATATTACTTTGTGTTGCACACGGTGTCCCAATTTATCAAATTGAATTTTTTTGTGTTGGTTGCCTTGCCTCCTTGCCAGAGAAATTTCTAAATCTCTCCAATGATTTCCTGTATAATTTTCTTAGGTGCTAATGAAATTGAGTAGACATATATCGAGTATGCAGAGAGGATAGCTTTGATAAGTACTAATTTTCCTACTGGGTTGAGCCATTTGGTTCCCCAATAATTAAATTTTTTTTTTTAATTTTGTCAAACAGACCATGTAAGTGTACCTTCTTTTTTTTCCCTTTGAATATGGGAATGCCCAAGTAACTGAAAGAGCTCCATACTGTTATTCCTTCAAATCCAAGGATTCGTGATATCTTTGCCATGGTTCCTGGGAGGCAATTCCAGCCATAAGCTTTTGATTTAGAAGCATTAATCTTACCATCCGATGCTTTGAGGAAAGTGGAGAGCACTCTTTTGAACCTTTCAGCTATGATCGTGGATGTGCCTCCAAGCAAGATGGTGTCATCTGCGAATTGCACATGCTTTATAGATCTAACTCCTCTTGCAATTTTCAAACATTTAAGATCACAATTGTCTTGTTGTTGCTACATCTTTCTGCTCATAGAGTCAGCGACCAGAAGGTAGAAATATGGAGACCGAGGGAAGCCTTGTCGGATGCCCCTATTGACTTGAAATAACTTGGTTGGTATACCATTTACTAATGGAGCAATCTAGGGACTGGTGATGTGAGCCTTAATCAATCTAATGAACCTTGTGAAAAATCCAAACTTTGACATGATTTCGAATAAAAAGAAGTGATTTACTCGATCAAATGCGTTAACCATATCTAGCTTTATAGCCATACCTTGATGCTTGTGTTCCATGCTGGTGTGGATTGCTTCCTGGACAATTATGATGTTTTCAATGATTTGACGACCAACAACAAATCCTCCTTATGTATCTGACATTAACCTTCCCATGATTTTCGCCATTCTTGTGGTGATAATGTTTTTAAAGGATTTTATATGAGGTATTACAGAGTGAAATAGGTGTGAAGCGGTCTATTGACATGGGTTTTTTTTCCTTTGGTATCAATTTGAGAAAGGAAGTGTTGGTGGCCCCCCAAACCTTGTCCTTTCTCCTCGTCCAATTTACCATTATTTTCATATCTTCCTTGATGATATCCCAAGATGCCCTATAAAAATTTATGGTGAACCCATCAGGACTGGGAGCCTTATCAGCTTACAAAGACCAGATGGCATCCTTGATCTTAAATTCCATTATGGGTTTTGACAAATCCTTGTTATCCTATTCTGAAATAAGAGAAGGTATTCTGAAGAGGAGACTAACCTGCGCTACGGGATCGGTCTCTTCCTTATCCATGTAGAGCTCTCTGAAGTGATGAAAAACATGAGACTTAATCTCATCCTACTCCACCATCTACTTGTCGTATCTATCCTTTAATTCTTTGATCATGTTGAAGTTGAGCCTTGCTTTTGTTTGTTTGTGGAATTAATCTGTGTTACTATCCCCTCTTTTTAACCAGAGCTCCATGGACTTCATCCTCCATTCCTCTTCCTTGCATCTTGATGCATTGAGGATCTTAAGGTTCAATTATTTTTATTGGTTGATAAGAAGAGGGATAATTTCCTCATTCTCCATCTTGGATTGCAAGGCTGCAAGCCCATATTCAAGTTGACTTTTCCTACTGCTAGTGATTTTGTACTATGTTTTCACCCATTCTTTCAGCTCATTGAGAACATTTCTTAGCTTGTTCTCCCAAATGAACCTAGGAGAACCAGTGAAAGCCAAGCTCCAAGCATTTTTTATTATGCCCATGGCTTTTTCCTCCTGAAGCCAAGAGGAGTTGAATCAGAAGGGTATGGGTCCAAGGTTTACAGAGGTGGAGAGAACCAAATATATCATCTTATGATCCAAAGTTGTAGATGGTAAAGAAAAGGAAGCAAGAATGAGATATATTTGAAGGAAGGAGGCGCTTACCAAGAAACGGTAAAGCCTGGTCGCAATGTATCTCATGCCCAACCTTCTATTACTCCAAGTATACTTTTTGTTTTTTAATGGTGAATCTAGTAGATCCATCTCAGAAATCAAGTCCTCCATGTTTTCCCCATAGGGATCTCTTATTCTGGAGCCCCCTCTATTCTTTTATTGTGCTTTGGTAGCATTGAAATCCCCAACGATTATGAGCTCTTTCCCTTCCAGATATTCTTTTAGAGTTGCGAGGTTGTTCCAAAACGATTGCTTGTCTCTGTAATGTGTTGGACCATACACATTGCATAAATAATTAACATTTGGATCATATTTTTCCTGAAACTTGGTGAGGAGCCAGTGTTGATTTTCCTTAACATTTTTTATAGGATACTTACTTGAAAAAAAGGTCGCTACTCCTCCTGAGGCCCCTCTAGAGCTTATAACATTTCCCTGGTTGTTTGTCCAAAAGTGTTGTGAGAGCGCCAGAACTTCCACATCACTCATTTTTGTCTCTTGGATAAGCTGGATGTCTGGCCTTTCAGATTTGATGATGTCTTTAATTGCTTCCTCTTTGTTTGCTCTACCAATCCCTCTGCAATTCCAAGAGATAGTTTTCATTACTTCTTGGTTGTTTGAGGCCATGCTCTAGACCTTCCATCTGCTTTCCCTGAATTTTTGTGGTTTTGAAGGAGCTTTGTTTCTTCAATGCTTTGTTGCCTTTCGAGTTCCAATTCTCTCTCTACTTCCTGATCTCTGTGGTGTCTTTGTGACTTTCTTCCTCTGGTGTTTGGAATTGGTTTAGGGATCTCTTGTGACCCATTTGAAGATGATTCATGAGAGCGGGAAAATAATGAGACTCTACTTTGTTTTACCCTTTCAACCCAATATCCTCCAAGCGTTGGGGAGCCTTAAATATATGTATCTAGTCATTCTTCTCTAGGTAAATATGGTGGGATGTTGTTGCCTGATAAGATGGTGTGGGGTTCTGATATGTCTTCAACTAGAGTCACTCCATTCATTATGATTCCCCCTTCTTGTACATTCAAAATATTGAATTGGTTATTTTTTGTGACTTCCTTTTCTCCTTGCTCTGGTGCTTTTCCTTTCTCTTCCTATGGATCCTTTGGATCAGGGTTTGAGGGTGCCATTTTCCTTACTTTTTTCACTTGTTACCAACCTCCTTCTTGAGTTTTCTTCCGGTTTTCATGCACTGCTTTAGGGCAATTTTTGACAAAAGGACTATACTCGTGGCATTTCTTGCATTTAAACGGCAGTTGCTCATAATCAACCTTTTGTGCATGTTCCCAACCATCCATGCAAAGGCTTACAATTTCTGGTAGCCCCTTTTCTAGGTCAACCTCTACGCAGATCCTTGCATAGGAGAATAGAGGTCCTTTCAGTTCTGCCTTTTCTATGTATTTGCCAAGATATTTTCCTATTCCTTGTAGGGTTTCATCTCTCCAACATTGTAACAAGAGATGGGGGATGTGAACCCAGACTGGAACTGCAGAAGGCACATCCTTTTATGGATCGAAATATAAACTCCATTAATTTAGGTATAACCCACAAGGGCCCATGAAGTAAGGACCACTTATGAATATCAAGTCCCTATCTTCTTTATTTTTGAATAGAAAGGTGAAGAAGCCCTTACCGCAGAAGCAATGCTGCAAGACCCCGGAGATCAATAGCATCCAATTTTTTTTCACCCAAAAATCCATTATTTTTTGCGATGGCCAGATACCAGTAAACTGTCCAATCAAACCCCACTCACTCGAGGCGAGAGCTTTCAATTTTGAAGCAGCCGACATGATTTATTCTTGGAGCATTAGCCCACTTAACAAATCCATCTCTTGCATCAGACGCAGAAGGAGGAGGAGGTGGCGTGGAGGCCACGAGGGCCCTGAAGGCCGTGTCCAAGATATTCCTTCATTCTTCCAGGATTGGATCTATTGGAGGATGCATCCCAATCCTTCCTAGGGTCTGATACCACATCGTCTCAACCATAGAAGCACGCGGCCTACATGCACCATCTCACGCGCAGCCAAAAAAAAGTTTCATCAATTTATTTTTTTCTTATAGGAACACAACCATGGAATTTTAGAGTAATCATCAATGAGAAACATGATGTAATTTTCACCTTGTATACTTTGTGTTCTTGTAGGCCCACAAATATTTGTATGAACGAGCTCCAGTGGTTTTGATTTTGAGTATTCTTTTGATTTGAAACTTTCTCTTGTCTGCTTCTCATGTTGGCATTGCTTGTAAATCGTGTTTAAAGGTTTTGTGATATTTGGCACGTCTCTCACTGCTTGTTTAGTGTTGATTTTCACTAGATTATAAAAGTTCATTTGACCCATTCTTCTATGCCATAACTAGCTTCTATCTGTTTGTCCCATATAAAAATTTCCTCCTTTGATTTCATTGAGAATATATATATTGTTTGAGGTTCTAATTACATTTTCTACTATTTTGTTTAAGCATGTCTTCCTTATCTCATGGTATTGAGAATAAAATGTGAGAGTGTGTCCATGATCACACATTTGACTGACATTGAGTAGATTATGTTTCAAACATTCAACACAAAATAAATTTTATGTTTTAGTCTTTCCATTGTTGAGACTAATAGTACATTTTCTAGTTATTCTTGCAATAGCATTATCTCCAAATGTTACACAACCTTAATTTACTTCCTTCAGAGTAACAAAATTGGTCTGGTCCCCTGTCATGTGGCTTGAGAATCCACTGTCAATGTACCATTGGTTTCTTTTGTTTTGAGCATGGAGAGCAGTTTGCACAAGCATAAATTCCTCCTTGATCTTCTGCTTTTCTTGCTCTTGCTTCCTTTCCTAAATTATCATGGGTTATTTATTTTGTTTGGAAAGGGTATCTTCTTCCTTGTTTTGTTTAAAATTTTCCACTAGGCCACTTCTACAAAAATGTGTTATATTCCCATAGTTGTTGCACTTATAGCATACAACATTGTAATCAAATAAAGGGGCAAATGAATTACAACTTATGTTTGAGAACACATAAGTACTTATATATTTATCCCACACATAATTATTTCGATCATGTGCTCTATAATTTATTTCTTTATGACCAAAATGAATACATCAAAAGCAATATCCAAAAAAAATGGTATTGGTTCATGTGAGGTCACCTTGGTAGCAAATATCTTCTTAAAATGTCCTTGTTGTATTTGGAAGGAATGCCAATTTTCGACGGAACACCATTTCTTTCTTATTGTTGTCTTCATCATTAATGGAGCTTTTGAGTACAATAGAATAGATTTTATATTTTTGTTCATTTACTTTATTTGGTGGCTTTATAGCTTTTGAATCTTCTTTAGTGGTCATATGAGTCTTATCATAGCCAATATCAATCTTAATGAATTGAGACTTTTGAAAATTGATTATATCATCTAAGGTTTCAACACTCTTTTCAAACTTCAATATTTTATTCATCTTAATAGTTTTCTTCTCTAGTTCCTTTCTTAAGGAAACAATTTCATATTCTAGCTTTTCACAGTTTTCTTCCTTTTTCCTTTAGTTGGATCCTCACAAATTCTTCTATCCTTCATGCTTCTTCTAATTGAACCTTTATATTCATGGTAATATTTTCTATTTCTTCAAGGATTTATGACATTTTGACTTTTGAATCACAATCCTCTTCTTCATATTTCTTTAGTCACTCCTTTTGTTTCAAATTCTTTTCCATAGGCTTCTTTTTCACTTAAGGCGCACATGAGTTCTTCTTCAAGATCCACTTCCCCATATATTTCAGTATTTTCCTCTTCTTCTAATTCCATCATTTCCTCATCAATGTTAGTATCAATTGCCATAAAGCGAGTTTATTCTCTATCACTATTGAAAATGTTTGCATTGCTCTTCAGATAAGTCACTAACCCCTTTTGAGTAGAGACTCTTCTTCTTGTAATAATTTTTTTTTTACTTTATTTTCATGCTTGTCCTGTATGTGGTTATTCCGATGATGTTTGTTTCCTTTCTTTACGTTATGGTTATTTTCATCATCACTAATTTCATTCTTCGCATATGGACACTTACCAACAAAATGTCCTACTTTTCCACAATTAAAACATGTAAATGGAAACTTTCCTTTGTATTTGTCATATCCCTTTTTGAATTTTCTCAAAAACTGTGCTTCCTATGCATCTAACTCACAATTGTAACAATTGGTTGACTTGTGTTCTTTGTTCTTCTTCTTTGAGACTTTCAAAACTTCTTCTTTCCTTGACGGCTTTTCTTTTCCAATCCTTGTTTCATATGTAGTGAGAATCCAATGTAATTCATCCATCGTTAATTTATCAATATCCTTCATTTATTCAATATCAAAAATTGTTGCTTCAAATCTTAAGGGGAGTGACCTTACCACCTTTTGTACAATCATTTGATCTTCAACTTTTTCATCAGGTCCTCTTATCATGTTGACAATTTCATCTGCATTGAGGAGATAGGATGCAACATTCTCTTCGTCTTTCATTTCCAGACCCTTGAATTGTCCTCTATGAGTTTGGATATTTTACCTTCTTAACCTCGTCATTGCCTTCATATACATTTTGAAGTCTGTCCCAAATTTATTTTGTCGATACACAATGCATCACCTTGACAAACTCGGATTCCAATAAACTGTACAAGATGACATTCATGGCTTTTGCATTATTTTCACTAGGCTTCTTCCCAACCACGTTTGTTGGTGGAGTTGTTGGGGTTGTATAATCAGCCACGACTTCCCAAATATTATACCCAGGAAACATTAGATATGTTCGCATCCTTATGCTCTGGAATACATAGTTTGTTCCATCAAACAATGGAGCTATGTTTGTTGAGAAACCTTCATGATCGGTCATGTGTGCTCCTAAGAGATACCTTCGAGAAGTTAGATTGTTTATGAAGGAACACATTCTAATACCAATTGTTGAACACACACTTATACTTATAGGGGGGGTGAATCAATATAAGACAATTTTTTATTTATTTAAACATTCATCAACCATAAGAAGGAAATTATTCATAATATTAACCACAATACATAGAATTTATGTGGAATCCCTTTCAAGAGAAAACCAAAAAAACTTTTATTTATAATTTTGTAGGAACCAACATTTTAGTAACAAAAAATTGTATGCACCAACCTACTGTTACAAAAAAATTTGGCACCAGTCTAATGTAGACAAAATTTGTAGGCACCTATCTACTGGAGACATCAATCCCCACCACTAAGAAAAGACTTAGTAAGAGACACCAATCTCTATTTGAATGACACCAATATTCAATTACAATATAAATTCTTTAATGGATGATGAATATTTGCATTTCCTTGACCACACCTGCTTGTTACTTCTACTTTTACCATGTTTGCTTATTACATCTACTTTCTCCACGCTTGCTCGTTATTTCTTCCTATATCATATTCGTTATTTCTTCCTATATCATATTCATTTATTATTTATTTATTTGCCAAATGTATTCTCTATGTATTCCTATACCATATTTGTTTATTATTTCTACCTTTGACATATATTAATATGTTCATTATTTCTACCTTTACCATATTTGTTTTCTTTATCATCACATATATATTCTTCTTTGTCACATTCTTCGCCAGTCTCTCCTTTGGAATGATATTCAATTTTTACTCATATAATATTCTCCTCTTCAAATATTTCATTTCCACTCACTTCACACACTTCTCTTCAAGTATAACATATATTTGTATAAATCATCATGACCCACATCGAAGAGAAGTGTTGATTCATCAATTAAATAATTAATTCTTTTTAATTCACCTTGGAAAATACCATGAGCCTCCAAAATCATGGGCTTGAAACCACCAATAGTAAAACCATTTGTAAATTATTTCTTTGACTTTTTACACGCACTTTTACTTCCAAAACCAAAACCACAAACTTGAAACCATGGACTTGTAAAATATTTCTTTAACTTGTTTGAATTCACTTCTTACTTTTTCATGTGCACCCTTTTTTATAATTTTTCATATATATATATATATA